>JABASP010004403.1:0-10220 GCA_019776565.1 Sminthurinus signatus
TATTTTCAGAGGTTGGTTTCTACTCCAAAAGGAACGATTTGAGGCGATCGCACTTTGGATTTTCAAAAAAGTTGTCAAAATGCAAAGGTCTAATGTACATTGTACATTGTACAACGTCTCGAGTCTACAGTCTAGAATCTAGAGTGTAAAGAGTATGGAGTATGGAGCACATTTTGCATGCATCCTTCATAACTCCAGTTCCCGTTTCAGTTCCACTTCTGGTTCTAGCTACAGCTCCAGGATTTCCGCCTTCTTTTTTTCCCTTTCCTTTACCCGTTTTTTTTGCTAGCCAGAGTTTGGAGTTGGAGTTGGAGGGACTCTAGAGGCTTTGGATTTTGGATGTGAAGCTGTTGCTGGATCTCTGGATGTCTGGATCTAGAGCTAGAGCTAGAGTTAGAGCTAGAACTAGTATTTGTATGAAGGATTGAACATGGAGGATGAAAATGAAAATTCAACGCATGTTATAATGTATATTGCTATAATGCTGTATATTGTATATTGTATACAAGTATACTTGGGTATATCATGTGTGTTTGTGACTGTTGACTGTTTGTTTACGAAAAGAGAAAAACATGCGGGATTTTTTTCTACAAACATCTACAAAGCGTAGCCGTACGTGTTTACGTATTTTACGTCGTTTACATATTCCATATCTTTTTATTGGGAAATAGAATATCAGCATGTAGGGATATTTTTGTTTCTATTTCTATTTTGGTTGTTGTTGTAGTTGTTTTAAGTATCTCTCATCCGCAGTTTTCTCTTTTCTCCAAATCTTGAGTCCAAATTTGAGTATGTATTTTATGTACAATGTATAGTGTACATTGAACATTGTACATTGAACATGTAAACATTTAGTTGTATGGAGGAGACCCGAGAAAGATACAAACATCTTCAATCTACAGTGTACAAGATACTAGAGAAAATGGAGATAGTTGGCTGTAAACCCTTTTCTTACTTTTCATCCAGTCTTTTTGATTTCGGATTAAATTATGGTTCTTACAGTCAACAAGGAACTTTGAATTCAGAATTCAGACTCCAGACTCCAGACTCCAGACTCGGAAGAGAAGCAATTCAACAGGGAGAAGAATTCAACAGACAGGCAGACAGACAGTCGGAATATAGAATATGGAGAGAAGTGCCAGTCCGATTTCCTTTCCTTTTCCTCCAGCTAGCCACAGTCTCATCTCATCTCATCCAATCTCAATGCCGATGTTGATGTGGAGTGCCGAGTGCCCGTCTTTCAGCCTTTCACGATCCTAATAATAATAGTAATAACACTACTAATAATCATCATAGTACACTATATAGCGTATAGAACCTACGTGCATCCTAAACTCCTAAAGTCCTAAAGTCAGTTCTTATTCCTTGGACATTTTGGTTTTGTGTGTTTTCCTTTGAATTTGAGTTTCAAGTCGGATTGGGATTGGGATTCTAAAATTTAGGGGTTTAGATATATCTATAGAAAAACGTGGCACGTTTAAATTTACGTGTATTTATTTACAAAAAAAAACGTGGTGTGGTTTGAAGTTTGATTTTCAATTGTTTAAAATTCAGTCCAGGATAAATTCTAGTTTCTACTTTCTACTTTCTAGCTCCAGCTTTACATTTTACATATGCATCAATTTCTAGAGAACTGCTCCATATTCAATCCTTCATCCAGAATCTTTAGGCTTCTGGATTCAGGTTCTGGATTCTAGGCCAAGTACCATTTACCATTTCCTTATTTCCCTTACCCATAAAAATTTGAAAGCTGACGCAGAAGAACATGCAGAATCCAGGGAAATAAAAAAAACTACAACTACAAAGAAAACTCAAATTCAAACTCAAAACTCAAAACTCGAGTGTTCTACTACTACTCAAGTTTGAGAGTAGTGTAGAATTTATAATTTTCATTCCAAAAAAAATGTATGGACAAATTCCCTTTAGACGTTCTTTCACCATGTACTGTAACTACAAACATTTCCTGTGTTTCCCGGGAATACATCGTCTGTGTAAGTGTGTGTGTGTCGTGCTCATTTTCATTTTCATTTAAAAGGAGAAAAAATGCTCAAAACACTCAGAAATACGGACAGCCTCAAACAATTTTAGTGTTTTGAAAGTCAACACTGTACATTGTACATTGTATCTATAATAATATATTTTGACATTAGAACAGGAGTAGTAGGAATTTTAAATATGATGCCATGGGATATGACTACGAAACATTGGAATGGTATACAAACCGATCATTTTTATCCAAAGAAAAAGTAAAAGTAAATTGTACTACTCTGCGTAATGTGTCATATTCAATTCCTCAATCCTTGAATAGAAAGGAGCAAGAAAGGAACCTTCACAAATAATAGTCTTATCTATATAATAAATAATACAGACAAATGGAGGATGTGGAATGTGGAAACAAATATATAAATGGAGTAGCTCTTAATACAGACATGTCATTGTCATTGTCATTGTGGGTGGTTTACATTTTACGTCGCATACACGTATGAATGCAGAATGCAGTTTTGACAACATGCTGCTCACTGCTCACTGCTCACGTGTCTTATCTTTTTTCGGTGGATGATGATAGAGTAGAGTACAATATGACTATTATCACAGCCGTCATGACATGTCTGCCGCATGACATTCATTCACATAAAAAGCATACACGTACATATATCATATGTCGTCCCATGTACTTGTGAATGGTCATCATAATACAATAATAGAAATGGTGGCAATCACCATGATCACGATAATACAAATGATACAAATGCTGGTTCCTGGTTCCTGGTTACGCACTAAATGTAGTAGTTGTACCACGGAAGAAGAGAGAGAAAGGTAGATAATGGGAGGCGGGCAACC
The DNA here is from genome assembly GCA_019776565.1 of Sminthurinus signatus. Lineage (NCBI taxonomy): Eukaryota > Metazoa > Arthropoda > Collembola > Symphypleona > Katiannidae > Sminthurinus > Sminthurinus signatus. Next base: position 2,842 of record JABASP010004403.1, read on the forward strand.
CACAGTGCCTACAGCCTAAAAACTGAGTTGTTTGTTATTCAGAGATTCAAAGGAAGAGATAAAACACGCCGACCAACTCACAACTCGTCACTCCACACTCCATACTCCGCACTCAACACTCAACACATCATTCACGCAGTCAATGAGACATTGTCTACTTGTCGGATTTGATTTGATTTGATTCCTCAGACCCATTACTCACACATTATAAACAATATTACACGCAATTCCTTCTTCTTCCTTTGGCTGTCTCTCCTTGGTTGTACTTTATACTTTGTACTTATCAACTGGAAAACCTGTGATAAACCCATGCTTGAGAATATATCATTTATTTTAGTATACTATACTATGCTTATATTTATTCATTCGTTTCATTTTCATTTTCATTCTCATTCCTCGGCAAAGTATTCCAGTGCCCTGAAGAAAGAAGTGCACTACACTAGTGAAAGTGAAAATGCACTAGTAAAAGTATTCTAGCATTCCCCATTGTCTATTGTCTACTTTGTTCACTACTTGTGCATTTCTTCCGAAACCCTTCCTAAAACTGGTTTTATCTTTGCTGATTTGAGTTTTGAGTTTTGAGACTTGAGGATTCAACGCCCAACTCAAAACTCAAAGCTCACAGCTCAAAACTCACAACTCACCTTTGACACACGCAGATTTATCCAAGGGAAAAATTCAAAGGACAACAAAACAAAAGGGAGAAAGAGTTGGAGAGCAAAGGAGAAAGAGAAAGAGACAGAGGGAAAGAGAAAGAGGGGATGAGGGGAGATAAGCAAGTTTTGATAAAACCTCCTCCTCTTCCGTCACTCTGTGGAATATGTTTAGAATTTTAAGCATTTTCAAAAGATGTGCAGTACAGAGTACAGACAGGGAGTAGAAATATTAGAAAAGGAGCCTGCAGGAATGAAACTCCCTTTCTATCTCTATCTCTCTCTCTCAATCCTTTGCACTCCAGTTTAGTTTACAGTTAGATTTCTTTAATATTTCATCTTTGTCTTTACTGTTTGCTCTCTGGGTGCTTTGTATTTTGGATTTTGTAGTTTCCAGTTACTACTTTGTACCGTCTTAATGCGGGTATTACTTGGTTATTTACACAGCGGAAGAATTTAGACTCCAGAATCCAGAATCCAGAGACTTTGGTGATCTGATGGAGACTGTGATAACGGCATGTATTTAGTATTTACTATTTACTATTCAGTATTTAGTTTTCACAAGGATGAGATTTGTTTATCTGTTTGTTTCTCCCAGAGTTTCTAAATGGTTTCAAACACGAACACAAACACAAATACAAATACAACTGAAAGACGTTGAAAGTGAAAATGAAAATGAAAAGCAGGAGGGAAATGAAAACAAGAAAACGAGTTCTTTTCATAGATATAACACAAAGATTATTCCGACTAGAGCTGCTCGTGTATTATACATGTAAAATGTAAAATATGAACACAATCTTTAGTTGGAGATTTTGAATTTTGGATTCAGGATTTTTGGCAGACGGTTTCAAAAGTTATGATTATTATTCCTGTTTTGTTTGGACTGGTTTGGTTTGGTTTGTTATGCATGATGATGATGATGTTGATGATGGTGATATTGTGAATTCTGTTGAAAAAGTTTCTACAAAGTCCAAAGTCCAAAGGGCAAATCAGGAATCGTGAAGCATGAAGCATAATGCAGGAAGCACAAAACAAAACACAACCAACTTGAGGAACAAATAGACCCGCTTTTCATGTGCACATTATTTTTTAGAAAAGCTCTACAGACTTTTTAAAGTCTAGTGTCTAGTGTCTACAGTTTATACTTTACAAATTGTCCTGTTGATGTTCGTGTCGGGTTTGTTTGTGTACAAAAGTCATTATCTGTATTTTGAATTTTTCGAGACATGAGACCTCGCAGACAGCAAATATTTTGTAAAACGTAGACACAAATACTGTGTACATATAACTTTTCAACTTCAATTTTTTGTCACAAAAAAATATACAACGGTAACTTTGAAAAGTAAAGGTAAAGGAATGAGGAATATAATAAGAAGAAGAAGAACAAGAAGACCAGTTGACAACCTTTTTTTAGTTCAACAGTACAATATGAAAAAAAACATCTTATGTCTCGCGTAGTTTTTACTGTAAATTTTTACTGTACAGTACATTTATTTTTTATAAAATGTACAATATGCAATTTATTAGGTACGACATATGTACAATGTACAATGTTGATAGCATTGGAACTAGAAAAGAAAAAGGGGTAAATGTTTGAAATTGATGTATCAAAGGGGATTGGATTGTGAAAGAGCTTTGAATTTTGAAAATTGTTGAAAGTTGAAAGTGATGGACAGGTATGAATTGATTTGAAACTTTTATGATTTGAGATCATTCAACATCCAACAAAGTTTCCCTCGGTGTTTATTTATTTACGATTATCCTTCCACTTTTACCTCTCCCTCCTGTTCAATTGAGTCAGTCTGTCTCATATGTCATAACTATAATAATAATAATAATAGAGTCGAAATCCATAAAGTGGGAAATTTGGATTTTATTTATTTTTTCTGTCTTTCTTCTCTCCGTCACACTCTTTTCAACGTTGAGTGCACCTTGTACACTGAATTTTGGTGAAAACCGCATGCTTGATGTTATTATTATTAAACATTGTACAATTGTACATGATAGTTACTCTGGGCTTTTGAATTTAGTTTGGATTGGATTTGGATTTGGATTGCCAAGTATTTTAGATAGGCGTGGATTGTGGACTGGGAATTCTTTCGTGAGCATTTTACAACATGGAAGAGGAACTGCAACTTGTTCTTCTTTTTCTTTTTTCCTTCCTCGTTCTTCGTGCTTACAAGTTCTCAATTTCCTCCAACATGAAATACAATTTAGAATCTATTCCAAAGGGTAATAATCAATAATTTTTCCACATGTAACCTTATTTTCTATTTTCCTCCATCTACTATTATTATTATTACTACTGCTACTACTATTATTATTATGATGATTATTATTGTTAGTATCTACCCCTTTCTTTTTCTTCCTCTTTTTGTACAGATAATATGTTTAGAGTGTACAATGTAGAGTACGTCAATCGTCAATAGTCAATATGGTTGCATGTTTTTCCCGAAAAATAGGTATGTGTAACTTTTTTGTATCTACTCTACTCTGGCTCTGAAGTTACGCATGTACAATGTACAATTTACAATATACAATTTAATATAATATTATGCTGTACAATGTACAATTGTAACCCAAGAACCAAAAGCACGGGTATTCAAACATTCTAGATTGTAGATTGTACAGTGCTGAGAAAATTTCGACGACAGGTTTACATTTTCATAAACTTTTCCTCCCTCTTTCCCTTTCTCCTTTATCCGGTTCTGCACAAGTTACATATCCGTCTTGTTTGAAAATAAATCGTTACTCTTGAGCTGTGAACCATGAAGAAGAATGAAGAAAGGAGAATGTAGAGAAGTGAAGCGGCGGGCTTCTTTTTTTCCATGTTTGACATGTTTGTTTGCATGTTGCCTTCCAAATTCCAAATAAAACTGGCAATTGTAATACTAACACCGAACAACTGGAAACTCAACTTTTATGTGTTTTGAATTTTTATAGCAAAGACAAAAAATAAAAGAAAATTCAAACATGTTTAAACTGAATATTGAATATTAGAATTGTATTTCACTCTAAATTATTGATAAATACTTTCTGTAGACCAAACGGTGAGTAACCTCCAGATCTATCTTCTATTCTATTCTTTTCTATTCTACATTTTACATTGCAGATTGTGTAGCGAAGATTGAAGAGGCACGTAAGACGTACAATGTTCATTCCAGATCAAACCTGTGTTATCATAAACACAACATATGAATACAAATACTTATTGTTATGCAGTAGTTTAAAGATATCACACATGTTGTAAAATAACAAACAACCCTTAAATCCCCCGTTTTTCCGGGGGAATTTAAATTATTTACAAAGTGGTTGTCATTGGCATTTGGAATTCATAATTAACCATGACATGTAACATGTAATCTACAATGCTGAATAGTGGATACAAAGTATTAGGGTGAAAATTGGTCAATGAGTAATGAAGAGATAATGATAATATTTCCCATTTGATTTTAGTTGTTATCACTCACCCACACACTCACTCCTTCAGACAGGGAGGAGAGACAGATATTAAGTTATAAAATGAAATTGCAACACACTTTAAATGCACATATAAAGTGCAGAAATCTAGACATCTAGAATCTAGACATCTCTCACAGGATTTCCGTACTTCCTTCTCAACGCAGCTATTTTACTCGGTAATAATCGGGGATTTGACTGCCTTAAGTAAAGTACTCTGTTTGAAAGTATAGAGTATAATGTACAATGTACACATATGATTATGCACTCTTCTACTCCGACTGTTCCACTGCTACTCTTGTTTCTGTTCCGCTTCCCCTCTCTCCAGTTATGATGATGATACCGGTAGTATTAGCAAAGGAGACAATTTGATACCATACCCTCGAATCTATAATATACAGTATACAGTATAGAATGTCCATAGCATCAAATGGAGAACGAGTGTACGAGAGACGATACAAGAGAGTTTTCAATGGCTTTGAATGGGATTTGGCGGATTTAATGTGTGTGCCTCTTGCCTGTACTCTGTACATTGTACATTGTACATTGTAGATACACTTGAGTGCGCTAGACCATTCTTCCATTCCTCCATTCTTCTACATTCTACATTCTACATTATGCATAATGGATGTCGTAGGTAGGATAGGAAAATACTTCCAGTCCCATATCCCATACCTTATTGAGATACTCACACTCACACTCACATGTGTGTGCAAAACGCATGCACAAGAGACAAGAGACTCATGAAAATTGGGAAAGGCTTCCAAAAGCTTCAGAGGTACTTTCCAAAAGCCGATTCATGTATTAACACCTATATCTTCCTACCCTATTAATGCATATGATATGCTAATATCTGTATAAAGATATAGCACAAAGTACAGACTACACACAAGAAATGTGGAGAATACTGAATACTGAATAGAGAAAGTATTAGCTTCAGGAATTTATATTACAGTATTTATAATGTATAGACAATACACAGTACACAGTATAGGATTTTGTTATTTCCCTGAATGATTTAATTTTACATGTGTTTATTTGTACTACATCAAAAGGCAATTCGCGAGCTAATTAGAAACAAGAGAAGAAGATACATAAATATAATATCATATCATTTACAAAACATGATGTGTGTGAGTATGCATTTGATTTTCCTCTCTCGTGTTTATTTGTTTTTCATATTGATATGAGATATGAACAATGAACAATGTACAATGGATTCGGTTCTTGTGTATTCTGTATTGCGTATTGTACATTGTACATTGGCCGGTAGAAATGATGAGATGTTACTTGACTGACTGTGTCATACACATTTTATAGCATGTACCTTAATGTACCCAACTTAAGGGTACACTCGAGTTTCGAGGTTCCATTCTCGAGTCGCGAGTCACAGTAGGAAAAGATGGAAAAGAAAAAGGACTAAATGTAGAGAAATGGAGAGAATGGGAAGAGAGAATACCGCGTCTTTGTAGAAACTGTACTTTCTCCTGTATAAAGGAGGAAATGGAATGGAGTGGTTGGAGAAAGGTCGAGTAAAACTGACGTTGTGAATTATTTAACTAGCACGTTTAAATTATTCACTGAATTACTCCATGGCCATGCTCACGGGACACAAAGAGGAATAGCGGGTTAAGTCTAGTCCACAACTACAAGTACAAATACGAATAGAACCAGAACCAAAACCAGAACTACAACATTTATATATACAAACAGTTTACATACATACAACACACAGTAATAGAAGCTAGTCTAACATACCACTAACGTGGAAAATGCGAAAAGTAAGTTGGAGTGTTGTTCGCTTCCTTTTCTTCACAGTCCCTGCTCTCTTGCTCACTTTCTCCCGCTAATACTTTTTGGAGCAGTGGCGTGTCTCCAAATAGGAATGTTACCGTACGTAGGTACATATGAATGCAGTAGAAACTCTTGTACGCATCTTGTACTTTGTACATTGTACATTGTACATTGTACATACTGTGAAGGAAACCTTTAGGGTCCATTATCTTGCCTCCGCTCTCCTTTTCTGTTATTATAAGAATAAGAAGGTTTTATAAGGTTCAACATTTACTCGAGAATTGCTACAGCTACAGCTACGACTACTGCTACTGAGTATATGTACTGAGTACTGACTTTTGTGAGTATGATCAAGTATGCAAATATTTCTTATTTTCTCATGTCCTTTCTCTTTTATGGTAAAACTCTAAACTCTAAACCATCCAAGACTTTATATTATTTCACAGAAAGAAAAAATGTGTGTGTAATGTATAATGTATAATCTATTTTCCTGAATTTACATTTTGGTACTTTGTCATCCGTCTTCCTCATTTTACTTTCGGTTTCTTTGAACTTTCCTCCTTTTCTTTTGGTAATGTCTCTGGTAATGGGAAAAGTGTATTATTTGTGCTGCAAATGAATTATATATGAACATGATATGAATACGAATATGAATATGAACTATGAAGACTGGTACAAAGTCTCTTCAAAGTTCAAAATTTACAATTTTACATCCCGCAAAATTTAAGAGATTATTTTAATGTATTGTACGATCCAATAGTAACCAAATAAAGTTAAATGATACAGTAACAGATTTACACATGGAAAATCTATAATGATCTAGTCCCTAATATCACAAATGGGAATTTTCACGTTATTTTTCGGTGAAAAAATGGTTATGAACGTCGGTTACGTTTTTAAAACGTGAGTTTTTCGTTATAAAAAAACCATTTTCCTTGAAAACCTTAAAAATCGTTAAATTTTCGTTTTTCAAAAACGTTATTAAACGTTATTAAACGTGTCTGTAATGTGCAAGATGATGCAGAAGAAAAAAAATAAAATAGGATGAAAGGGAAGAAAGTACAGGTGAAAGTATGATAAGTATCTTACATAAAGGAATAGCAAATGGTAAACGGTAAATGGTGAGCAGTGGATTTTCTATTTTCTACCATTTCGTATTTCGCATTTCGCACTGTAACAACTGCTGGTATTAGATACTCATAGTGTTCTTACGGAGGTAGATCCTGCACCAAGATGTATGCCCGTATGTATAGCTAACTATGTACTACTCTACTATAGATCATGCTCATGTATCTATAATCTATACTGTGTACTGTGTATACGGTTCATAGGGAGTGCTTAGTTCAAACTGAATTTTTCAATAGGCTTAGTCAAAACTTTTCCTCAGAAAAGGGAAAAGGATAAGGGATCGTGGGTAAAAGGTACAAAGTACAGATACTGCATGTACTTTTACATTGCAACACATGAATCTAG
>JABASP010004404.1:0-10217 GCA_019776565.1 Sminthurinus signatus
AGCAAAAAGCTCAAATACAAATGCACAGTCAAAAGTATTTCCACGCCATTTCACTCCACATTCTCTTCTATTTACACAACTTTATTTACTAATCACAAATCACAAACTACAAGTGGGAAAACTTAGAGTTTACACCATTCAAAATTCAAACTCAAATACTCAAAGTTATGCAAATACTTTGAAAAGATCACACTCTTTTAGTTTTTACCTTTTTTCACACAAGACACAAAAAGCTCGTAGAAAATGAGCCCTTAATTGACTCATTTATGCAGTTAAATACAGAAGCAGTTTGACGCCAAACCAAGCCAAAAAACAAACTCAAAAACTAAAAAGGTAAACAAAAAACTAAAAACAAGTAAAGAAAAGTAAAGAAAAGCTAAAAAAAGCCACAGAGAGTCAAATATGACATAAAACACAAACACAAACAAAACTAAACTAAACTAAAACATCTAAAAATTTACATCAACTTTCAACTTTCCCCTTTGAAATACTTGAGAAAATCTAAATCAAAAATGAAGCAACTCTTTTCAAGTCTACACTCTTCATGAGGAAAATGCGGAGGAAAAAAGGAGGAAAGAAACTTGTGTGTTGTGTGTGGAAAGGGATCAAGAGATTTGCCTAGTTTATTTATGGTGATGTTGTGGTGGGATTTTTTTCCAGTCCCTTGAGACTTGAGACACGCAGAAATCCGCATCCGCATTCACATTTGCTTCAATATCAATATCAACACCAACACCAACACCAAAAAGATACCACCGAAGAAAAAGTAAAACATTTACAAGGAAAAGGGAAAAGGTACAAATTTTTAGAGGCAGACTCTGACTTTTGAGAAAATGGCATGTTGCTGTTGTTGTATTATTATTCACATTTTATTATGAAAATTTCAATGACAGGCATAAACACACAGAAAAGGGGAAGCGGGGAAGCGGTAAAAAGAAAATACAAACAAAGATACAAAAAGACAGCGACAGACATTGAAAAGAGACGTCGGAAGTTAATTCAATTCCTCACCTGCTCAACCCAAAGATTGGTCGTCATTATTTGATTTTTCAAGTTCTGTAAGGGAAAATCAAAGAGAATTCAATTTATATAGATTATATTATACAGAATATATTATGTACAAAAGGTTCAGCGTGAAATTTACACGTTGACATAAAACTGAAATGAAACTGAAAAGAAAATGGAAAATGGTGCAAACTTTACATTTTACATTTTACACAGTGAACTCCAAAAAAGAATGGAAACTTGCATCATTTTTCTTCATGTATCACAGTAAAAAAAGGAGGGAGAGAATATGAAGAAAAAGATGAGAAAAAATTCAGGGTGACTTTAACATTATACAAAGACATTTCTTGTGACTTGTGACACCTCGCTCTTCCTCGCTCCTTTTCTTTTTCTTTGGCTTGGCTTCGCTCCGCTTCCTTTGGCTTTGGTTCTGGCTCTGGCTCTGGATTTGGCTTGACTTGACTTGACTTGAATTCACGTGGCTTGAATAAGTTGAATGAATTATCTAAATCCAGTGCCAACTTTTCCCCTTTCTCCCGTTTTATCTCACTTCCTCTTTCCTGTCTTCTATTTCACTTTCAACATTCAACATTGAAAATAGAATCCAGAATTCAGTGTATTTTCTTGATGCTGTGCTTTTGCTTCTGATTCTGTTTCTGATCTCTACGGCAGAAAATGAAAGAAGTGATCCCACTGACATTCTAAATGTACAATGTACAATGTACAATGTTCAATGACGATAGTAATAATACGCGTATACTAAAATTGCCCTTCTTTTTATTCACCACTACATTTTAAACATGCATCTATAGATTCGAAAATCTAGATACAAAGTACAAAGACGCCGGAAAGAAAGAAAGTGAATTTACCACGTGGGCTCTAAATCTGAAGCTGAATCCCAGGAATTTTGTATGGTAAAACTATAAAAAGTCCTTTTAAAGGTGCATTTATAGACCATGTGAAAAAACCTAACACATCAACATCAACATCAACAAAAACCCCGACAAAAACCAAAACCAAAACAAGAATAAAAACATCCCGAGTAAAGTAGACACCTGTACAAAATCCGGAGAAAGAGAAATAGTGAAAAAGGGACTCGTTTTTACATACAGTATTTTCCATTTATCTTCTTTTTTTTGTTCAGGAGGGATTTGCATGATTTGTGAGAGTTGCTGAATTTCCCGCATGTTTTATTTACATTTTAAATTTTACACTTTACTTTTTACATTTTACAGTTTATACTGAAACACTTTCCTCTTCTTTATTTTCCCGCTTGGGAAAAATTGGTTATTTTTTATGAGGAAGCGAATGCCAATGAAATCATTCTTTGGAGCTTTTTCGGAGCTTCAAAAAAAAATCAAGAATCAAGAATACAAAAGCTATTTTTCTTATAATTCTTTATTTGTGATTTGTTATTTGTACTTGGGTCGTTCAAAGCTCAAAATTTGTCCAGGAAATTATAACTTTATTCATTTTTTCATTGAATTTGATCTTTTTTTTGAGATGAGTATTAAATTCTCCTTCTCATTCTAGTTTTCGTTTACTTTTATAAACTTAATCTTTTTTGTATTCTGTATAAAAAGATGAAAAATGCTTGTGCTAGACACACTATACAAAATAATACTGATATTATGTAAAAAAACATACAAGTATTTTTGTCTTTGTGTAGAAAGTAGAAAGTAGAAAGAGAAAAGAAAAGTTTCTCTTGATTCTTGGTTCTTGGTTTCTGTCGCCATTGTCAAGAGCAGAGGAGGAAAAGTGGAGTTGTTGGAAAAGTTGGAGTTCTAACTGAAGATCGGGAGAAAGTAGAAAGTAGACAGTTCAAGCTTCAAGATTCAAGCTTCAAGACTCAAGAGCATGAGGACTGCTGAAAAGAAGAAAGAAGATCTACTGGCATCTCCCGGTGCACATGTCACATGATTCTTTTTTTTCTATCTTGGATCTTGGTCTTTTCACTCAACCTAGTTTCTAGTTTCTAGTTTCTATTTTCTAGTTTTTCCCTTCCTTTGCACTGCACTGAACTGAGCATTGAGCTTTCATCACCATTGTCATCCTCATCCTCATCCTCATTTTGATGCTACTCTTTCCTTTGTGCAATTGTACAATGTACATTGTACATTGTATGGGAAATGGAAATGGAGTGCTTTCGGATTCAGATTCTTTCTCTTTTTCATCTTCTTTCCTTTTCCGTCTTTACTCATCCGACTCCGATCCGCCTAACCAACCAAAAGAATAGAGATAGAAAACGGAAAAGGGAAAAAGAGATGAACGCTTTGCATTATTTCTCTCATTATTATAATATTATTATAATTATTATTATTAGATTCGGGATTCAAGTGCAACTCTTGAAGCTTGAAGCTTGAGCTACAGTAGATTGATGCTCAATGCTCAATGAATCTTTTCAACTCTCTCACTTGACAAATGACAATGAACAACCAAAACTTTTCCACATTCGTCATCTCTGCTCATTCTCGTCTCTTCATTTTTGGCTCACATTTCACATCACATCACAAGCCGGTCAAAGGAAAAAGGATGAGGATGACGATGACGATGATCCGCATGGAACATGGAACTGGAATTGTGAATTGTGAAGCATGAGTTGAGATTGGAGATATGAAATGGGAAATGTGAGACAGTCAATCAAGTCCAGAGACAGAGACAGACATAAAACTGAGGAGAAAGTTCATTTGGGTGAAATAAACTAGAAATTGGGCTGGTGAAAGTGAAAGTTTTTAGATGAGAAAGTAAATGAGTTGATGAGTTTTACTTGATTTCTCATCAAACCAATATCAAAATCATATGTACATTTTGCATTCCATTTTGTATTTTGTATTATGTGAACACGTGTGGGTTTCTATGGGAAATTTCTATTCCAATTCCGATTCCTATTCAGATTTTAATCCAACTAATTAATTATTTGCAATCAAACGTAAAATCCGGATGCGGATCTGACAACATTTTCAATTCTCAATTCTCAATGCTCAATGTTCAACACGCGTACACGTGCTCCGGATTTGGTTTCGGTTTTGGTTTAAGTTTACGACTGTCAATTTTCTACTTTTTCTAGGTACTTTCTACTTTTCATGTACACTCTAAAGTCTAAAGTCTAGACTTTGGATTTTGGATTTTGGATTCTGAATTCTAGATTAATGGAATTATTTGAATAAGTTGAACATTGAACAGTATAAAAGAGAAAGTCTGTAGATAAATTCAAGCTGTGGAAATGAAATGAGATTTGAATTGAAAGAGAAAATGAGCTCATCACAAACAACAAACAACTGGAAACTGGATGAAAAGTACTATTAAAATACTTGCAAAATTCTGTTTCATTTCATACTTGGTGATTCCATTTCCATCAGCATCATAAAATTTATATGTTTAGATTTAAATTTAGATTCAGATTCAGTTTCAGATTTACAGAATACTCAAGGATTTTGTGTTACGACCATGTAAAATATGAAATGTAAAATCAAGCAGCGCTCTCACTTCTTTCACTTCTTTTACTCAATGCTCAACGTGTAATTTTACTACAACTTGTTATTGCTAAACTTTTACACCTTTTCATAACTAAATCCAAATCCCGAGTCATAAGATTCTGAATCCTGAATCCTCCAGGCTTAAAACCATAATTTTATCCAGCTTTATTAATGAATATGATGACTATTTTTACTGCTGGACGTAAAATTTTTAATGCTTATTCTACTGGAATTTTGGATTTGGGATTTTGCTAACTATGGATTTTAAACCTTCCACAAACTCTGTAAAATTTGTACATACTTTATACTTAAAGGGCTGTGTCTGCTGTTGACGGTAGACAGTGACGGTGGAATTGCAAGTGTAAAGTGAAAGTGAAGATGGCTGTGACGACAACGACAACGACAACGACGATGATGACGGTGACGGTGAAAGTTGGATATTTGGAGATTTGGAGAAAATTGGTTAAGAGTTTCAAGTTGGGAGTTTTGGAGTTTTGGGCTCTCTTTGGATCATTACCAAATACTCAGGCGTCTTACGACTCAAAGCACACACAGAGAAAACAAACAGTCAGACAGACAGACAGACGAACAGGCAAAGAGACTCCTCAGCCTCAGAATTGTTTGGGAGTGGAGAGGATTGGATTTTGATGTGGATTTGGGAGGGAAATGAAGATAAAGACCGAGATAATGAAGACATTAGAGATATCGCGCCAATTATCAGTTTTACCATTTCTGTTTCTATTCACTGAGCCCAGAACGGCCCAGAACAGCCGAACAGCCGAACCGAACTGAACCAGTCTGTCCTCTCATTTCCCTCTGCCTTTTCTCTCTGTTCTCTTCTGTTCCGCTTTGTCGCTCCAGTAGATCTAAATTCCGACTCTGAATCCAAATCGCAAGTGGAAAATCTTTAATCACTCACTAACTCATTCCCTCATTCCCTCATTCACTTTGCCTCTTCTTGCTCTGGGAATCTGGGAATTTAGTTTAGATTAATCTGTAATCAGTAATCAGCACTCCGAGGGAATTCCCCTTTAAATTTGAATACAAATCTACTGTTTCTTTCGTCTGTTGCATATTTGCGTCCTCTTCTCTCTTTCTGCTTCTGCTTCTGCTTCTGTTTGTATCTTCTTTATCTTTATCTGCATGACCTACGAATATAATTATTATTATCATCCTTTTCTAGAACTGTTGTAGAAAAGCCAACACATTTCTAATTCATAGTCAGATTTCACAGAAAGTCAGCGTGTAGAAATCTGGAAATTTTGTTCTGGATTTTCTCTCGTCTGAACAGGGAACAGAAACAGGAACTGGAGATCATGCTTATGAAAGTGGATTTGTGAAATCCTCCATAATTATAAATTACACACTACAATACAAAATGAATGAGAATGAGGAGCGGAGTTTACTTTCATTTTATTCTGCGATATTTCAGAGCTTGTACATTGTGCATTTTGTGAGTCTAGTGAAAGCGAGAATGGATGAATGAATAAATTCATAAATGAACCTCCATTGTTCGTATTATTTGAACAATGAACAGTAACAACAAAGATTGGACAATGGACAAAAGACAATGGACAATGGACAATGGACAGTGAGCAGATTAATCATTCCTCCTTTTGTTTCAGCCCGCTCCTTTTCGGAAATATTCACACATGTTTTGAATTTCCCTCTGCTTCTTTTGTAGCAAAATATATCTTCCATTTTGACTCTTGATCAACTAAACTAAAATAAAACGAAAGAGATGAAAAATCCCTTGAAACTAAAAAGAACATGAAGAAAATGAAAACATGAAATGCAGAATTATTTATAATTATCAACCTATTAATACTGAAAAAGAGGAAACAGATTTAAATATTCCCTCTTCCGAAAAATTAAAAGATGGCTAAACTGAACACTTTCAACTGACAAGTGACAACAAACTGATGGAATTTCCTCTACAGATTACAGATGACATTGAAACATGTGTAAAGTGTAAAATGTCCATGATTTATTTATCCATATCGAATTGACAGGCCGTCAGTCTGTTTCCTATTTGAAATTTGCTATTTGCTATTTACTCTTTTTCCTCATTTTAAATCAGGGAATTTTCAAATGTGAAATGCAATATGGTTAAAAGCCTCAGGCTATTTTCTCTTTTCCTTTCAGGGTTTCGGATTATCCAGCTTCAACTAAAATCCAAAGCCGAATCCAAATCCAACTTGAAATTCAAGTAAACCGCAGTCGGAGTTTGACTTGCCCCGCGACACCAAACACCAAACTGACATCATGAACCGTAGAGCGAACGAGGACGAGAATGAAAACCTCAACCTCAAAAACACTCCAGACTTGACTGCCTAATATAAATTTTATGGAGTGAGACGTTTGTCCTCTGTCGTCTAAAACCGAATCTGAATCCGAATCCAAAGTCAAAGCTGTACATTGTGTACGACTCTTTCCCTAGTTTTTGGTTTGGTTTGGTTCGGTCGGAGTTTGTAGAGTTAAAAATTATTATTCTCGTCAGCTCTCCCTACTTTTTGTCTCTGTCTCCTTCCCTGTCTCGACTGTGTTCTCTGAGGATTTTATTAATGGGGCCTCCACGTTAAATGTGAGAACGTGGTCACATAAACTCAATTCGTAATTCCTATTCACATTCACATTTCATTCTCGACAAATTACACAAATACACAAACACACAAAATCATGGAATTCCACAATCCTGGAGCTGTCGGCTGTCAACTGTCAAGTCTCTTTTTTACTCCATCTTTCAACACCGAAGAAAAATGAGAAAATCACAGTCAAAACGAAATCAAACCATGAACAAAAATATATAAAAAATGTTGGTTTAAACAGTGATAAAACGATGAGAGTTCAGGTCTTCAAATTATTATTATTCTCGCACTACATTGTTGTATTTTTCTCCGGTTTTTTGTAAGTATTTTCAAGTATTGAAGAGCAATTTATTTGAATTTGAAATATTGATAAGAGGTAAAAGAGGTCACCTCTCATTTTTCAAGTGGATGATTGGAATTGGAAATTGGAATTGGACTGGACTTGAAATTGGAGTTGGAGCTGCTAGTTGAGAATTCCGTTAAGAATTAAAGAGGCAAAACAAGCTGAGCATCTTCAGACTCTCTGCAGTCTCCAGTCTCCAGTCTCCAATTCCCACCGTTAATTAGTTTACCGGAGAAAGCGGAGAAAGTATGGTGAAAGTATGGTGAAAGTGTACACCGTGAACAGAGATTGTTCCAGAGAAAGTAGAAGGAGTTTCATGTAATTAGTTCACAATTCATGGGAAATTCTCAATTCCTGCTCATGTTCAAAGTTCAGTGCTCAACGCTCAACGCTCACCTCTGATTTTCCTCAAGTTCCCAATTTACCTTCCACTTTCATTTTCACTTTCACCTTCTTCAACTTGAGCAAAGTAGAAAGTACAAACTTTCCCCATCCCAAATCCCAACACTTGATAAATGTCCAATACCAAAGCACCAAAGTCCAAAGTACCAAAATACCAAACTAGCAAACTAGTAAAGTGAGCGTGAAAAAATCGGAAATGCAAAATGGAGGACGGAGTGAAAGTCCCTACAATTTACAATTTACCATTTACACTGTACACTGTAACTGATTTAGGAACCTCTAAAATATTTAAAAAAAACCTGGAGAAAGCAGAGTGAAAGTTGACTTTCACTATACTTTCACTTTACTTTCTCCAGGAGGAACAATCAGGTGATAATTGTATTTTACTTGATTTTTCCACCAAACCAAATTCAACTAGAGTGAAATCAAGTTAAGCTGATTCAAGCCCTCGTGAAAGTAGGAGAAAGCAACAAGAGAAAGTTCACATTTCACATGACTAATTCAAGTCACAGATAAAGTCTCCGTATTTTTCATTTCCGTTTTCCTGTCTTCTTCTAGTTGTTTTTGTTGTTGTTGTGGCGTAAAATCAATTCCGCCCGGTGAAAGTGAAGGAGAAAGCATCACAGAAGTATGTTTCCTTTTTCTTCCGTTTTCCGCTCCTTTCAATTATAAATGAACAGCTCTCCATCTCTGCATCGATAAATGATGGAGTAAAGCCCCTGGAAAATGCCCGTGGAAATATAAAACCGAAAACAGAATCCAGAATCCAGAATCCTGTATCAAGAACACAAACACAAACACATACAGACACAAAGACGGCGCGTTCTTTTCCTTCCCTTTCATTTAAAAGTACAGTAGAAAAGTAGAGAGAGGAAAGAGAAGAGCACTAGATAAATTTTATAGATGATTTTCTTCTTTAGTACTCCTCTTCAACGTGAAATCTCTTTGATTTCATCCATTTACTTTCCAGCTCACTGTATCATCGTCAGCAGCATCATCATCATCATCATCATCGACGGCATCAGAATCAGAATGAGAATCATGAGACTTTGAACATCTGAAAGCTGCAAGCTCCAAGTTCCAAACTCCAAACTGCAAACTGCACACGGCACATTATTTTCTTTTATCAGTTCATTTCATACTTTTTTCTTTAAAGTTCCGTTCTTTTCAAATCCACTGGTTTTTACTAGCACTTTTACCTTTTATCTGTTATCAAGATTAAGATGGGAGGTCCAACTGGAATAATTTACCCACTCGAATCGGAATCCGAATTCCACTTTCTACTTTCTATTTTTTCTGGTCTAGTCCTTGAGAGGAAATTGAAGGAAATTGTATTTCAAAAAGGGAATTCCAAAATGAGATGAAATGAGATTTCTCATATTTGAAAAAGAATTTTCTGGTTTTACTTTTTTCAAAGCTGTATGAAAAATACCAGAGTTTTTAGATGAGATGATGAAAATATTGAGAGTGGTTTTAAAAAGCTTATGAATTTTCAAGGAAATTTGATTCAAGGATACGGATGTGACTTTTCATATAGATTTTGATCTACAATCTACAATCTTCAGTCTTGAATTAAATGAATCAAAGTGAACGCATCAAACATCTATTTACTTTTAACCTTTTACATCAATTTTTTTTATGCTAATTACTCCAATTTTAAGTGCATCCGGATTCCGGCGGCTCAAAAGTCAAAGCTTGAATGCACAGGAAAAAGAACGAAAAAACTGATGAGGACAAAAACAAATTTAAAAGTTCCATGAACATTTAAATTTGCATTTTCTTCCTGTTTTTATTTACTTTTTGAGTCTGGTTGATGCACAAACATGAGATATATGTAGCTGCATAAATTTTTTTGTAGGAACAATAACGTCAAATTTTATAGACAACTATGAAAATGAAAATATGAAGGATGTAAAATGTATTAAATTTATCCATACGCTCAACATTCTGCTCAGAGTTGTATTTTATATTTTATATGTACTTTCTCCATTTTACAGCATACAACCATTAGCCGAGTTTTACATGTTCCATTTTCCATTTTACAACTACACTTACAAATACAGCTTTCTCCTCCTCCTTTAAATTTCCTTATGACTTTTCTCTTGGCATACTGAAACTCAAAACTGGAGACTGGAGACTCGTTGTTTCGCAACTTGTAAATTGTCGTAGACTTGGATAAACTGGGACAAGGACAATGACAAAGAACAAGAACAAGAGGCAGACAAAACTGAGGAAACCACTTGAATTTTGAATTATCCGCACATTATTTATGCACACGTTATTGTCACGACCAAAGAGAGAGAGAGGAAAAGACGTGCACAAATTCTGTGCTCTCTGCACTCTGCTCTCTGCCCGTCTGTCTCCAGCTCCAGATCCAGCTCCAGCTCCAGCTCCTTTTCCCTG
>JABASP010004405.1:0-10213 GCA_019776565.1 Sminthurinus signatus
ACCCAATACCACCAATAATGAAATCGCTTAATAGAAAAAACTACAAAAAATAAGAGAGGGTTTCTCTTTATGAGAAAAATACATCTTGGAACCCCTCCCAGCTCCTCACAGTTGAGTCTTTATTTTTCTGAAACATGTGTATGCTTATTTTCGACGGAGAATGCGGCTATGGTGTTTTAATCCGATTTAAAAGCCATGACTGCAAAATTTTTTACATTGATGAAACCTTTACCCGTGTAAACTACATAGAGAAAGAGAAAGGATGCCAAAAGAATTTGTAATAACGATAAAATTAATTCAAACGAATTTTTTCACAGTCAAGGTTGATTATGATTTCCTGGGAGAATTTTCCTACTATTCAGTCATTGCAACTTATGAACTCAGTCGAATTTCATGCTCTGCACCGTACTGGAATAATAATAAATGGGTATTTACAGCACATAGTTATTGTTTATTGTACATTTTATAAACTACAAAACATCTCATGCATCAGTGAAAAGTTTCAACTTTCAAGCATCTTACAAAATTCAATAATAATTGTGTGAATATTTTTACATTATGAAACTATGGCAGAGAACTGATGACATTGAAGCGATTGTTCAAGGTAACCAAAATTTACATTTCAACATGTGTAACGCTTTATTCATCTAAGCATTTAATTGTTCAATTTTCAATGTTTTTAAAACTATAGATGAAGAGGCTGACAACAATAACACTGAGGATCGTTATTTTATCGTTGGGTAAAAAACAATCCAGCATTGAGACTTGAGACTTGAGACACATTTTATCTGTTTAAAACCTATTTATATGTATTATTTTAGCGATGAAAATACATATGAGATTTACGAGATTTAATGAATATTTCAGAATTGCTTGTGCTCTACTTGTGATCATCATGATATCCTTTGGTTTATACTTAATGAGAAAGCTTAGAGAAAACAAGGTAATTTGTAATTTGAAAGACCATACATCACAAGAGTTTATTAGTTAATTAATACTTGAAGAATCACTCTGAAAAAAGATAAATGTAGCTATAATACAATGCCCAAACCTTTTTATGCTTTTAATTAAAACAGCAAGAGTTTACAAAGATTGAGATTGCTGAATTTGAGCGAGGAAATCCATTGGTGAAAGCAGAGGTTGGCTTCAACCATCTTCCCTATGACAAAAGATATGAAGTCACTGATTACAATATTGGTAAGATTTTATTTTTGGGCACAAAAAATATACATGATTTGTGCTGTTTATTATGCATTATTTCAAGTTTCAAGGATCTTTTTATTTTTTATACTAAAATAATGTGTTTATGGAGCTTATAAAAAGTATTATGTTAACGTCTAACGATATTTCTCATTCGCCATGTGTCTTTGATCTCTGATTAAATACTGACTATATAACAATTCTTGACAGCCAGATTACGATCGATTGTTAGGATCGGGGGAATTCGGTCAAGTATTTGAAGGTAATTTAAAACTAAAACTAAAACTCTATATATTATGTAGTTGATCGTCTGATTTGACTAGATTTCTTGACATGCTTGTCGGAGAAAGTTTTTATAATTTATTAAGCATCATGCTAAGAATTATGCTGTATAATGACATGCTTTATTGTATTTGTATTTTGTATGATACAAAAGGTACGATCAATACACAAATAAGGGTGGCTGCAAAAACAGTAAAACCAAACATGGATAAACTTTACACCAAGGCTCTTTTGAGTGAACTTAAGGTAGTATGATGTACTAAAGTTAAAATTATACGATTGTTTATATTGTAGCTTAAAGCTTTTCATTATATTTTATATTTAAACTGTATAATTTTACTGATGTGTACTTTTTAATACAGATAATGATTTATTTGGGTCAACATGAAAACATTTTGGCAATTTTTGGAGCATCAACGACGAATCTTAGAAAAGGTAAAAACTGATTTCAAATTCTTTCTGGAGGTTTAGCAGCGTTGGCAGACAGTAGCAATACTATACTTGGAAGTTCCCCGTTCACACAATAAAAAAAACAATTGACACCAATACGCCTCAAAACCCTCACACTGCTTGTTGCTATAAATTTCAATTGAGGTGTCTAAAGTGCGACAGTTAAATGCCGATGTTAAAAATTATCATTTTTGTAGACGGGAACCGAGTAGATAGAACTGCAGTTGCTAAAGACAGTACTTTAAAACAACAGAATTTTCTGTTTTTTCTAGGATCAGTCTTCATTTTCCTCGAGTTTTGCACACAAGGAAGTTTGGAAAGTTTTTTGAAGAGCAATCGCCACCAGTTACAACCACAATCTGAATGCATTTACACTCAAATTGCGTATGCCCTTTTATATGTACAATAAAATTAGAAAATGTATAAAATTTTGGTAAAAGAAGAAACAGTTCATTAATGTACTGTATTTTTATACAGGATTGCTGATGATATTCATTTATCCACTTGCACAGACCAAGTCCAGACAGTAACAAGTAAATACTTACAACTTACAACACAAATATTAAACATTCAATAGAACTATTTACTGTTTCACAACAAACCCAATTATTGAATGCTACTCTATTGTTATATTTAAAAACGTGTGGAATTTTCCTCATTTTTAGTTAAGGATTTATACATTTGGTCCCTACAAATTGCTTCTGGCATGGAGTTCATCAGTAATAAAGGAGTATGTAGAAAACAGAAAATTTAAATGTGGATTTTGGTTTCATAAATATCGTAATTCTACTCCAAATTAAATCACATTACTAATGTCATATAAAACATTATTCTTATGAAATTTCAGGTGATACACGGGGACTTGGCTACTCGTAATATATTGTAAGATAAACACCTTTATATTTTTAGCTTTTTTAACTATAAATTCCATCATTATTTATTATTCATGTGGACGCTGAAAAAGTCTATAGAAAATGAAAGCTTTGTGCCTTTTCCCCATTTTTACAGACTCACGGAAAATCGAGTAGCAAAGATATGTGACTTTGGCTTATCTCGACGTTTGCATAATTACAAAAAAATTTATGCGAGAAATAGTAATGCTCAACCCCTACCATGGCCATGGTTATCCCCAGAGGCACTAACAGACTTAACATTTAGTACCCTTTCGGATGTTTGGAGTTACGGAATTACACTATGGGAGATTTTCACATGTGCGGACACACCTTATCCAGGAATGAATTGTACACTAGATTTTGTGAACAAGTGAGTCCCTATTCTTTTTATATCCGTATTACGAAATACG
The DNA here is from genome assembly GCA_019776565.1 of Sminthurinus signatus. Classification (NCBI taxonomy): domain Eukaryota; kingdom Metazoa; phylum Arthropoda; class Collembola; order Symphypleona; family Katiannidae; genus Sminthurinus; species Sminthurinus signatus. Next base: position 3,236 of record JABASP010004405.1, read on the forward strand.
AAACAAAATTAAATTTTTTCAAAATCAAACTCAAGATTTAACTGTGATATTTAATATTTAATTTTCTGATAAAAAATAGATTGAGAGGAGGATTAAGAAACTTAAAACCAGACCTAGCTTCAAATGATCTGTAAGTTTTACAAAATCACACGAATATACATAATTACTAATTATTTCCTCACGATTTGTCTCATCATTTTTTTAAAAAAAAACGAAAAATGTGAATTACAGTTACAACTTGATGAAGGAGACGTGGAGATTTAATCCTGAAGATCGGCCTCCATTTAATGAAATTTGTTTCACTCTGGAAACTATGGTAGCAGAAATTGAACTAGTTGAAGTAAGTAAAATGTAAAATGTTTTTAAATTATTTAATTTTGCATTCAGAAATACTAGTAAGTGAGTTGATTGGATTTGTCTGGTATTGAAAATAATCAGTTTTGTTCTATCTCTATAGGCAAAACAACGAAAGATGAGTAGTTCTTCTTCCTCGAGTGAAAGTGGAATTATGAGTAGTACAGGTTGTCAAGTTGTCAGTCAATATACAACATATCTGCCACATAATTTAAGTTTGTCGATGGCTAGCTAAATGATCACATACATATGAATCATGTGATTCATGTTTACAAACACCAGACCAGTATAATATTATTGTGTTGTACGGAGTACGGAAATCAGGAAAAGGACTCCACACTCTACACGCTGTGGATTGCAGATATCAAATTTCTCCTGTAATCCATACTAGTACACAGAACTCAAAATCACAATGATTATGCTCATATTTACACAGAGAATACTTTTTTTGATGTTTTCCAAGCCTTGAATCCTATACATAATATTCTGTGAATTTTGAGTAATTTATTGTGTGTATGATACGACTGATGACTAAAAGACGATACTCTACATTCTACATTATGTATAATGTGTATATTATGTAAGCTTATTATTTATTACTAGATATTTACTATTTTTAACTGACAAGCTACAAGTAAAAATAGTACTTTATTTAATATTTTTGATCTTGTTTTAAAAAAATGAGCAACCACTGCACTATAAATGTTTATATATAATTCTTAAAGGTTAAATTATTTGTCCTTTGGGATTTTTTTTTATTCATTCGATATAGGTATATCATATATATATATAATAAGAATAAAGCTCATTTGAGTTGAATTAAAATGATGCTTTATGCTTTTCATGTAAATTATATTAAAATTACAATAATTATTATTTTAGTATTACACTATTATCATTTACTTATCTATCACTACATTGTATACATATATATATATTTAATATTTATTATACGATATCATTTTTATCATTGTTACTTTGGTGTAGGCTGTAGGCATGCGATTCATAATAACTAAAATATATATACGTATTGTATAGGTAAATAAAAAGTATTACGGTTTCTTAAATTATAATGGAATTTCTCGGAATTATATAGTAACAATAAGACAGACCCGCTTCATTATATAATAATATATATAATAGTAAAAGGTATAAAGTATACATATATATATATGTTTCTTGTAAAAATAATTTTGAAAGATAAAGTTCACTGTACAGTGTACGGTACACAAATAATAATAGTAATTAGTAATATTTATGTGATTATTATCAAGTTCAAAAGTCTTAAACTTTACGTAAGTTATAAATTATAAACCATAAAACAAATAGGATAATTTTTTACGACACATGTATAATATATAAGAACTAAAAACATAATAATAATATGTTGTATTAGACGATACGAGATATACGATAAATGATAAAAATGATGTGTTCATTATTCTATTAAAAAGGTTAAAATTATTTTACGTTTTTAAAAGGAATAAAAATGTTAAATATGCATTGTGGATTCATATATTATTTGTCATTTACCTTATGTACAGTGTACGTAGAGGACAGGACAACGAAAAATATATATATATATTATAAGAGGTAATTATATTATTCTTGCGATTCTGATACACGACGTTTGACCAAATTAAAAGATGTAGTACTTAAGAGATTTTCTGTACGAAACCACAGTGAAGAGGGATCATCACTATCATCACCATTATTTGTAAGAATTGAATTATGTAATAGACTATTATTGTAATTATCTGTAGAATCATTTACATGTTCCACATGATTATTTTCTTCTTCTCCTTCATCTTGTTCATTTTTTATTTTAGTGTGGTTCTGTACACTATTATCAGTTTTATCACAGTTAAATTCCGGTAAATGCTTAGATAAATTCTCATCTATAGTTGAACTACTAGTAGTTGATGAAAAAGTCATGGCTTGGTTATTATTATCAGAATTGTGATCATGATTATTATCAGGAACTAAAAATGCACTTTTAACTTTTTTCTCCCTATCACCACCACAAGTTAATTGTTGTTGTAATTCATTCGTATTATTACCATCATCCGTTTCTGTCGACCTCAAGAAAATATCAATATTATCACCAATTTGCACCTCCTCCGATTTATCTGAGAATTTATTTTGATTTTCATTCTCCTCTTGTTCAGTATCATCCGTTTGATGATTTTGTTCATGTTCCTGTTCATCTTGACTTGGTGACTGTTCATGAACTGTACTTAATATTGTTTGAATTGGGTTTGGATTTGGAGTTGATAATTGTTGTTCTGCAGGGGTACGATTTAATTGCATTTCCATTAAACTAATTTTTCTTACTATATCTGCTATTGAGTCTAATTTTTCTTCATCCGTTGTCGGCCAGGAATCTTCTACAACTGGAAGTTGAAGGTCTGCATTATTGGTAGTAGTAGTAGTTTCAGAAGAGGAGTTAGTTGTATTTATAGTTGTATTTGAGTCGGTATTAGTATTTGAATTCATAGTTGAGGATGTGGATGATGATAAGGCAAATGAATTGATTAAGGATGCATGATGAAATAGATGTGTGGGTGAACCATGTCCAGGATCACAAATACTTTTCCTTCTTTCAAACTCATTTATTTGCTTCTCTACTTCTAAGATTCTTCTATTTGGAGTGATATTTGACTGTTGTCCCTTATCTGAGGATGATGGGAATAAATTTGAATTTGGACTTGCATTATTTGAATTATCACAGATATTTTGCTGTTGTTGATGTTGTAGTTGTTGTTGTTGCTGTAAGAGATTTTGAGTTGACTCAATTCTACCATATCGTCGTTTTCTTAAAATTTCTTTTGCATCATTAGTAATTAGGATAGAAGGTACACGAAGTGGTGGACCTAAAATTGATAATAATATTATTATTATTATTATAGTATTCAAAATATTTCCCATCAAAGTAACTTTTCCAAAATTAAACGGAAACAAATAAATGATTGGATTAATTTTTATTTTATTTACTTGATGTGACACTAGGACGACGGTGACCTATATCATATTCCAAATTTAGTGAATTAGTAAGCCATCTTGGATCAATATCTTCAGATTCAGAGTATGTTTTCTTCTTCCAACCACTTAAAAATCTATTCTGAGCTTTTCCATGTTGAATATCTCCGGCAGGAACAGAGTTTACAGCTTCCAAGTCAGACCATGAGGAATGAAGCCATGACTACAATATACATAATATATACAGAAGATTAATATATTTTACCAAACAATACAAGAGTTTATAGTTTTTGTTTGTACAAAGTTGTTTGCCTTTTCAACATGTCTTTCATTAATATAATATTATTTAAGTATGACTTTTACCTGCATACGTAACTCTTCGAGGGTTTTGGGTTGAGTTGACATTGATTCTATTTGATCTAGACCACCATCAAGACTTAGACTTAAATCAGTTCTACATAAATGTTGATTCTGTTCAGTCAATTCTTCAGCAATCTCACAACAATCACCAGGACCAGGAGGCCAACTTTAAAAATGTATATAAAAAATCAATATTAGTTTTATATGTATCTCATATGTTTCTTAAAACATAAAGTTTATCAAGTACCAATTTTATAGTAATTATTGTTTATTCTAAATTCTAAACATTAAAACAATAGAAATAATGAAAATAAAATTTACAAAAATTACCCAGGAATAATTAGTCGAGAAGTTAAACAGTTAAATAAATTAGGTAGTGTTGCTCTCAGATCCGTCGTTGCAAGTCCACAGTACCATCTAATTTGAGCAATGTTTTTATTTAATAAATAAACAGCATATTTGGAATACACATCCTCCCGTCCACGGAAATATAATGGAAATTCTCTTTCTTTAGTTGGAATTTGAGTTGTTATATGATCTATGATACGAGAATGGGATCCAAAATGACGGATTGGATAACGAAGTGGAATTCCTAATATACTAGCTAACATGGCAACAAAATGAGCTGTGTAACCAAGAGCAACGGAGACTTGAGCACTACTTTCATTCCCATAATCCTCAGCATTAGGTAACTGAACTTCACTAATTGAATATCTTTTGGAACCTTCCACCTGAAATTTTAATTAAAGAATATTTTTTGTCATCAACCATTTCATACATACATTGACATACATATAAAAAAAATTCATACTTTTGACAATATTCATTTTTCCATTTTATACATAAAAGTAGTAAAACAATATTTACAAAATAATTAAATTTTTCATCTTACCAATTGTAAAGGATAAATAACTAAGAGTTCTGAAATGAGTTGTTTTTTCCTTAAACTGAGGGCAGCTTGTTTTTCTAATAGTTTTTGTTTCTTTTCTGTAACGAGATTTTTATAATCTCTGAGTCGTTCTCTCTCCCTTCCCAAAGCATGAACTCGACCAATTAAATCTCCAGCTAAATCTTCCATAGCAAGAGTTTTCTTTTTTAGTCGATTAACTCGTCCCTCTGCTCTTCCCTTTTCATCCCTTAAAAGTGATACTAATAGTTTCATAGATTCAATTTCTTCCTTCCATTTCAATTTTGTCTTTTCCTGTTGAACTCGGAGTAGAGCCCGTCCACTCACGACTAGTTGAAGATTATAAGAACTTGACGGAAAATGCGATATTGATTTAGTTATAGACGTTGACGTTGTACGAGGTAAAGAAAATACATTTGACGATAAATTTGAGGTTGATATAGTTGAAGATGGTGGTGGTGGTGGTGAGGATAATAGTGATGCTGTAGTAGTAGTAGTAATATTAGTAGTAGTAGTATTAGTGATTGAGGTGGATGGTAATGTATGTGATGTGGAATGTTCACATTCAGATGAAAAACCATAGATACCAATTTGAAATCGAAGTCTTCTAGCAAGTTCAAACTATTTAAAAAATAAAATCACACAATTATTAATTATATTTGTTTGAATTTATAACAAAGAATATAGTAGAATTAAAATAGTATATATTTTTTTTTTTTTCATTTTGTGTATAGAAATATTTTTTATTATAGATACAACAAATTATTAAATTTTACTTACTTCTTCTAAAAGAGATCTTTGAATCCGATGAAGTCCTGTGAGAGTTTTGACAATATAAGAATCCCTACACACAGCAATTGGTTTGTCTATACAAATAAACCGTTTAGGTGGCTCTGTCAAATTTCGAATACATCCAATAGCCGTAAAAAATCCAAAAGGCATTCTTATTAGGATAGTTTTTGGATGAAAATTTTGTGTATTCCAATCCCCTTTGACACCAAGGAAATGAAGACCTTTAAAATGAATTCCCCAGGATACTAGAGGTTTACTCCCATCATGAGTTGACCAAATTCTAATGACCAAACCAGCAGCAGAGAGCTTAACATTTGACATTTGACGAGGTTCTATCTCTCTCCAGGACACGATAGAACCACCCCCAGTATTTTCACTTGTGAAAAAAGGGGCTGACATTGCAGGTAAATGAAGGGTGTAATAAACTTGTTCATTCTCCTTTGTATTTAAATTTATACCTATCACTTGAATTAAATTACGAAGACGTAGCTGTAAACAAAAAAAATGTACATATATATACAAAAACAATATTTATTATATGATTATTATTATCACAATTAATTAATATATTAAATAATGAAACAACAAACTATAATAATATTATTATATTTAAGAAAGGGATTATCCTGTCACAAAATAAAGTGAAACTATTAGATTTAAAAAAAAGATATTACCTGCTGAGTTATTAAAGGAAGCCAATCGGGATATCGGGGATCACTTCTCTGATATATTAAAAACGACATTTTAACTATTCAAGACATTTGAGATTTATATTATATTTTAATTTCCTAATTAACTATAATTGACTTTTATTGTAATCTATAATCTATAGCTCGAGGTTTGAGTTTTTTTTTTTCTGGATTCAGTTCATAACAACCGCCGAACAAGGATGTAGAAAATCCAGATGAAACGAGTTTTATAAAAATATTAATTTTAATTAAACATATATATAGATTACTTCTTATAAATAGCCTTAACATGTTATATATAATATATATAAGATTTGCAAATCAGCATTTGCGTAATTATCTTTTGCCTTTTGACAATCCATTATAGCATATATATTTTACTATGTATTTTATAAGACTCTGAAGTAAAGTATTGATGACTTTTCTGTCTCTCTCAAAGTCACGTCTCAAGTTGTCTTAATTCTCTCAATTTAATTTTTAATTACAATACTAATTATTATGAGCATTTTTACTATAACATATACATATATACATTATACTGTGATAAAAGATAAGCATCTTTGGAATAATTTATCAACGAGAGGAGAAAATGCTTTGCTTCTGTGCAAAAACTTATTTTAAATATTTATATTTGTTTACAGAGTATGGAGACAAACTGCAAACTGATAAAACATATATGTGCATGTATTTATTTATTTATTTAAAAGTACATGTATGCATTTAAATCCAGAGCAGAGATGCCGTAATCCATATATTACACTATTTAAGTATACAGAATATATAGAATAGACCTGTGCTAACTTCTGTTAACTATAACTTGATAAATTCACGTACATAATACACACTGTAAACTGTAACCACAGACACACAGAAGGTGACTCTCTGTATATATTTGTC
>JABASP010004406.1:0-10213 GCA_019776565.1 Sminthurinus signatus
CTACGTTCTATATTCTATCTTCCCGCTCTCTGCAGTAATGCTCAATGTACAATGTACAGTCGTTTTGATAGTTATATAATTGTAATTGTAAAACTAGCTTCTGACTTGTAATTCCTGATTTGACAGCTATTACAATTGTACTATTCATTAGCATGAAATAGACAAATAAATAAGTAAATAAAGAAACACACATTCATGTTTCTTGTTTCATGTTTGTTGGACTCACAACTCTCAATTTTGCTCTCAATTCATCAACAGAAGCAGAAATGCACATTCATAAATTGAACCATTCTCATCGCTTGTACGTTGACATAAATCATACTTACACTGACTTACACATGTACCATGTATTATGTATTATGCAGATACATTAATATGCCACTGTACACTGTTGTAAATCGAATTAGATTTCCCTTCAAGTTTTCAAGTATGCACCAATAACATGATGGAATATTGCAGTTAACTGCATTTATATGTGTACATTATACATTGTATATTGTAGATACATCATGTGTACTAAGTAATAAGCACTAAATAGTATTAGTAAAGAGTAATTCTAAACTCTAAACAACTCTGTGCTTCTGTCAGTCCTATACTAGTAAATTGAAGCATTTTCATTTGTTCACTTGCTAAATTGAAACTTAAACCCATGAAAAATTTACAATGTAATTAAAAATTAAGATCGCCACTGTAAACTTTAGTGTAATTTAATACAATAAAGTAAGCTTGAACGTATTACTGTATAATATGGGAACGAAGGGATACAATAAACACGCAGTACACATTCACTTTCCATACACAATACAAAAGGCAGCAAATTTCCACGGATCATGTACAATGTACAATATACACAACTGATGCACGTGTAAACCATTTCTTTCTCATGTGTGTGTGCTTTTTGTTCTGTAGTAAGGGCTTTAAAAATACAACATACAGCTCATATATTATAATGTAAATATGCGAAAGGAGACTCGAATAATTGAAAATAAACACCAGGATCAATGATCATTCCTAATAAAAATTAACATCTCAGATCCAAAAAAGGATTAAAATTTGATCGTAAGAAAATCAATAAGATGTTCGGTTATTCCTCTAAAATACATTCATTAAAAAAGATACCTTTGATTTTAAGGTGTCACTCATCACATAATTTCTTTTATGTATCAGGAGAAATTTCCAAAAATATACGACATGTATCTCCTTGATATGGTTTGATATGATTTGATGTGATATGTGATATGGGAGTCATAAAAACCGTAACCGTATTTACTGTTTTTCTGACCCTAACCTACGCTCCCAACTCTTGACTCTTGACCATTTTAATGTGAATTGAACATGCATACATATTTAATTAGCTGTATCATAATACAATACAATAAGTACTCATTGTTTAATAAAAATGACATGGTATTATATAACATAAAAAAATTAAATACAAGATTGTGAGAATGAGATACAAACACGTTTTTTCTTCTATATTATACATACGATGTACAATGTACACGATGTACTTGTATATTTTCATTATTCCTACAAGAAAGATTAATGGTGATGTGAGAAAAAACCAACAAGTAGATAAATAAATGAATGAATGAATGAATACTTTCTGATGCTCATCAAAACATTTATTTAATACCCCTACTCTGGAATTCTAGAGTCTAGAGTACAGTATGTGAGAATTTTCTCATCATGACGAGTATTCATACTTTTTACAATATTTTCGTACACACTGCAAAAAATGAATAAAGAATAGTACAGAATACAGAATAAACAATATAAACTACAGGTAAATATAAAGGGAATCAAACTGTTGAATTCTGACCGCAGAAAATACAGATACTTCAACAATGTCGAGTACCGAGTATCGAGTATAGACTGTAGACGCAAGATGACCTATGCAAAGCTATTATCGTATAAAAATTATATTAGACATCAAATACGAATACTAAATTTATTCAGTGTCTTTTAAATTAATTGATTGATCCACCTGTCGAATGTCTAGTGTCTCATGTCTAATGTCTGTTGTCTGGTATTCAAAAAGATTTTTAAAATCTTTTAAGCAGTTATCAAAAAAAATCAATTCAAATGAATGAGCAATGACGCAGGAGATAAGATTATTATATGTAAAACAGTTCAATAAAAAAAGTGTAAGTGAAGAGTGAAGAGCAATACACATATAACTATACAGCACAACTACCTACTACAAACAAGTATTTAGACTATCAGGTCAATGGCAATCGGCTTCATGTGTCTACAGCTCTGTGTCAAAGGTGGCCAGTGATATGATATTTTTCATTGTTATCAATCGCATAGAATAGTATTGTTTAATGTTCAGTATTTAGTATAATAAAGGATAAAGTATAAAGATTGTTTGCTCGTTTTTTCATCCAAATATTAACCTTAGACGAATTACTGTCATAATTCCTTTTTAACTACAAAAAAGTTTATGTTTTACGAATCAATGATTCTTCATTCTTTCATTCTTCATAATATTATGTGTTATGACTGTGGACTATGAACAAAGTAGAAAATTTTTAAGGTGTTTGTAAGGTAGATATGGAAGAAAATCATCATTTAGATAGGGTTAAAATTTTTATTACTTCTTTCTATCTCTCCCTTTTAGTCAGTCACAGGTTAGGTTAATGGAAACCAATGACAATATTGATGGATTGAAACTCATAAAACATTGAACGTGTCTGGGTCGAGTTTTGAGTATTGAATATCGAATACAAAACAAATTACTGTGAATTTGACATTTGACGAATGTTTACTTTGTGAACATTTTCCACGTCCTGCGTCCGATACAATGTAGAATGTATAAAGTATGAAGCTTCAAGCTGGTGAGGATCAATGAGCATAAAAACACAGTGTAATATCAATCATCAGTCTGCAAAAGCCAGAGAGTTGGAGATGAATGTGGTGTCTTTGCGATATAACGATATTCTATGTATTTAGAATTTAGGATCAAAACTCCTTATCAAGGTTTACAGATAAATGTATAACGTGTCAAGTGTACAAAAGATAATTAGCTTTTCATTTATACCTTGAACGTTTAGTATCTTCGAAAGACAAGTAAAAAAGCTACAGACTATCTTCGGTGAAAACTGAAAGCACAACTGACAGTGAAATTACTTGTTAGCATCTCTCTCTTTCTCTTCTACACAATTTTCCAAACAAAACAAAACAAACCAAAAAAAAGATGTTATTTCATTCTGACATGTGAAAATGACAACTTACAACTTACAACAGATTCTTTTGTTTTCAGTATAATATGTATTACATTTCACGAATTAAAAACTTGACAAATATCTTTTTTCTTAATAAATTTACAATTTACAAGATCTACCTCAAAGCTCAAAAGTAGGATAAATAAACAAAAGTATCATTCTTCAAAATTTTTGAGAGGAAAACAAAGAAAAAACTATCAAAACAAGACAAGTTATAGAAAAGTATCTTTTATGCTCATTATGTATTATGTATATGTTTTGATGACAGCCAACAGGCAACAGGCAAGAGGAGCCTTTATAATATCTGTATCCCACAATGTGTAAAAGTAAAAGATCACTGAAAGTCAGACGGTCATGACGGTGTCATGTTAATTGTTGTATGGACAAATAAATGGAAAGTTTTCACATTTTACATTCATTAAAGTGATGTGATTGTATAAGATTTAAAAAAAAACATTCAATCAGGCATCAATCTCCATTCATCATTTTTTTCATCAAGTTTTAATAAAACAACAACAACAACATGAATTTGGACAATCACACAATCACTATACATGTAATAGAAAAACAGCAATAGTTATGGATAGTAAATTGGAAATGAATTTGTAACGTCTAGTGTCTAGTAGGAATTTTGAATAAAATTAAAATTACGAGTAGTTTGTTGTTTATCGTTTACATGTGTGATGCAAAGAATAAAGAAGATAAAAACCTGAAAGTTTTATAATGAATGCAGTGAAAATTATACGTTTTGAGCTTTGAGCAATGGGTCCTTAATTAAATAATGCTTCCGTTTTTTCGTACTACTTATTATTACTTATTACATATTACGTATGTACAATATGTGCATCATAAAAGCAATCAAATCAAAATTTAGGGGCATTACGATTACTTTGTACATGTAATATGTAATAGTAACATTAACGTTAATTAATTAGAATTATTGACACTCCACATCGTATCGTACAGTAGAAAATGATTCTTGATTTTCGATCGGAAGAGATTGCAAGTCACAAGTAAGATGCTATCAAAAAGTGAAAGAAGTGATAATACAAATCGGAAGTAATACATAAAACATAATGTATAGGAGTCAAACATCTGGTACACTTAAATGAATCCATTAAAATTCTCTGATACTTAATTGGACCTCTTACCGAGAGATACAAAATATTACATATATTATAGACACAGGAGAAAAAGTTTGAGAGACAAATTACTAAAGTATTCGTACTCGTGTATGGGTTTTTTGGTTTAGAGAGTATATTGTAATGTGAACATACAGGTTATAGACCATAGGTATACTTAAATACCACGAAACCTAAATGAATCCTCACGACTTGTCCAACATTTATGTGTTTACAAATTTTATTGGGTGCATAGTGCATAATGCATAATATACAGATAATATAATATGGAATATGGTATTCAGCGGATGTGGTAAAACAGGAAGTAAGAGTAAGAGTACAGCAGACAAATACAAAATATGGAAAGAAGATGAAGAGGAGAGAAAAAGAACAAAATTCAACTGATCAAATCGAATCAAATCAAATCACAAAATCCTACATTCCGACTTGAGACATATCTATCGATTGAATCTATTGTCTATCATCTATCACATATCAGATTGTATCAGCTAACAGATTACTTGTTGCTTGTTGGCTGGTTGTCTTTTTCCTTCAGATGAGGTTGAAAGTTATAGTGCTTACTCGCACTTAAAATTTTGATAACTGCTATGTATCACACATGATATATAATATATTATAGAGTAAGTATACAGTACACTGCTACCTTTTACCTATACAATTGTTGTACATGTCCAAAAACACACACTTATCGTATTTCGTATTTCTTCTTCCTCCAAAACTTGAGAAAAGAAATTAATGTCTAGTTTCTAGTCAGGGAGGAAAGTTTTTGATTTCTGACTTTTGACTTGTACCTGCTGATTTTATTACTTGATGTCTGTTTTTGTATCGTATTATGACTAAACTGAATTGAAAACTGAAACAAAAAACATGATGTTAAATGTTAAACATAGTCAAAAGTCAAAAGGGAGTATCTACTCTTGTATTTATTTTGATGACCAAGGAAGAAAGTGAAAGAGCTGCACATCGTACATTTTACATTTTACATTATACACTGTACATTGTACATGTTTTTTGTCTGAATCCCAATTTTTACATTTACATTCACCTCTGTGTCACTATTACATGGATTTTTCTTGATTCTTGCTTCTTGACATATTAAAGCTCTTAAACGTCCAAAGTTGTGTACTTTATTATCCTCACAATCATCATTAGATAAAATTCGCATACATCTTTTCCTCGGGAAGTTTCAATGATTTACTGAATGCTGAATGACTGAATGAAGGAACGGTAAATGGCATAATAATATGCAAGCATGTATGCATTTTATTACCATTTACAATTACAATGTTACATGATACGAATAATTTCTTTCTTTCTATTTGATCATGATGATGATGATTCGGAAGAACAAGAAAAAAAATTTGGTGTTTAGTGTACTGTGATAATGTGATACTTTATACTTTGTACTTTACATGATACATTCACAAATCCCAATTCACAATTCACGATGGCCACCGCGTTTACGTACAACGTACATGTGCTTTCATTACTGTGAACTTTGCCCCATAGACTCGTGAGTTTTTTATTTGTGCATGAAAAGCTGAAAAGTTGATTGTACAATGTACAACGTACAATGTACCTCACGCATAAACGTAAGCATTAAACACACAAAGCAACACACACGCTGAAAAGACAAGACAAAAGGTGTAAAAGGTGTCTTATGTTTTGGGAGTTTGGACGTAGGAAAAAAATCCAGTTCAGTAGCTTTTGCGGCTGTGGTGATTTGGAGTTTTGATATTTGAGTTATTGTTTCATATCACCGAGCCAATCAGTATATCAGTAGTCATATAACTAACTACTGTATCTACAAGCTACAAACTACGAACGGGATTCGACATTTTAGTGAATAAAATAACAATTACATCAATTCTCTCCCATAATTCTTCACAACGATGAAAAAACCCAGCATATTGTGCGTGTAATATAAAATATAATGTATTTTATTGATGGTTGTGCATACATATCAATCACAATCACAATGCATTATTTATTATTTCTACTTGATCCACCACAATCGCCACCAAACCAGACCAGACCAAACCAAACCAAACTAATATGACACTTTGACCAAAACTAATGCAGTTCATAGTTCATAAAATGTACTTTATACTTTATACACGCGCATTTACAGGTTTTGATTATCCTCATAATTGATAGCATTAAATATTAAATATCTGTACTTTACTTTTGTTATTATTATTATTATTATTGTTCGGACTTCCTGTCGCGATGTGATGATGATCTGCATTCTGTATACATTACATTTTGTTTTGAGTCTTGAGTCTTGAGTAATAAGTAATAAGAAACAAGTCATGAATATGGATTACAGATTGTAGATCAAATTATTGTACAATTCATCATCATAATGAATAATGAATGCATGCATCATGTATAATTTAATTTTATGTAGAGACCCACACACTTATTAGTAATAATATTTTTTTGGAAACCTTACTCATCATTCATCATTCATCTCTTCTCTCTTCTACATTCTACATATAATCTCAATTCTCAATCACATCTTTTTGTCATCCACTTCCTTCCTTCATTTCCACTTACATATCATATCATATCATATCATATCATATCAAACGTCCACACGATTCTCATTAGAAAACATGCCTTGACTGTTCCACGACACAGCAGTTGCACTTGCATCAAATTAATTTACAAAAAACTCATTTACTTTTTATTGACCACATAAACTATCGCTTGTCACTTTTGTGTCTGTCTTGAGCATCCAATCCAATACAATGTACAATAGGAAGGATTTTGAGTGAGAAGGTGTAGAAAACATTTTCACCTTTGTCTACACTCTACACACATTTGTAATGTGTGTATTGTGTATGCATAATATTTCGAACTTCTTCCTCAGTCAATCTTGAATCTTGACAAGTTACACAGAAGCTGTTACTATTGATTACTAATTTTTAAATATATTCGAGATTCGAGATATTCCATAATATCAGCATCTGCATTCTGAATAAATAAATAAATAAAACATGAGGAATGAGGATACTATGAACTCTTTTCCGCCAACACAAAACACACACATACACAAATACAAATTATTTAACTTTCGGTCCTGTCCTCAAAAACTATAACTTTCACGCCACAAACTGTCTCAATGTGCACCTATCATTTAAAATTATGTCACTGTCATCTGTCATTATTACATAATATTGTGACAGTAGTTCCGTAGGACGTAGGACCAATAATAATAATTATTAATTATTAATTAATCAAATCATCATTTTAATCACAAGATTCTCTGTTGGAAGATTTCACGGAAGTTTGAAAGAGAAGGAAGGAATTCTAAAGTATGCATTAAAAACGAAATATTGTTACACATCGCAAGTAGCAGAGGTTGAATTCATAATTTTGAGCATATTATGTAACAAGTAACAAGTGAAAAAACTTGGAGAAAAACGTTTCATTTTAGTATAATTCCATGTGAGAATTGAGAATCAACAAGTTTATTGGATGAGAAATATCTACAGAAGGTTAAAAAGTTCAATTTTGAGATTGGAAGTCAAATAAGAAAAATTTTGAAATTGAAATAGCCTTCTTCATACAGAAAACCCAAAGGTTATTCCCTAGAAACGCGTAATAGCTAATAGCTGTAATCTACACATTACACATTTGCACATGCATCATACATTTCTCATTTCTCATCGTTGTTGTTCTTTGTTCTTGGATGATAAACTTGCCTTTGTCGGATTGAAAATTCAAGTTTATACAAATTATGTAATATTTGAACACTTTGATTAGATATGCTCATGCACTTCTTATGCACTAGGCACGTTCATTGGGAAAAGTATTAAGTATTAAACAGTAAACAGTAAATAAATAAAACAAGGCATACTACCGTATGCTGTAAACCTTTAATATAAATGAATGAATGAATTAGTTTCGTTTGACTGACCAAGGGAGTTTTTTTTTCTCCATCCTTAATGATGAATGCATTTTGAGTTTTGAGATGGTCACGAAAATAAGACATTACAAATGATAAATATTGCAATATATAAATCCGCCATCCTAATTAATACCAGCAACAAGCAACACCATACCAACTTCACGAATGACAATGGTCCTTGAAAATGGAGTGAAATATACGGTAAAAAATATATATTTGTTGGTTCATTCATTCAACCTCTTGTGGATTGTTGATGGTATTATCACCAGGGGTGAAACTCTATTTTTTTTCCTATTTTGTATTTTGTAGTGTCAGAGTCAGAGTCAGAGTGTTAAAGTCTAATATGAAGGGCAATCATTTCTGGCGTATGGTGTATCATATCCAGTTTAAAGTTTAAGTAACCTTAATTTCGTAAATCAGTGCCGGTCCTGCATGCACATTTTACATGACTGAGCTTAATCTGTGGCCGTGGACTTTCAGCAGCAACATGTTTATTTGCCTTCTGTTAATGCTCTCAATTAATTAAAGATCAAAAATACTTAAAAGAATCCACAATGGCAAATGCAGGACAAACCGCATGTACAATAGACAATAGGTAATTTATTGTTCATCCGAGTGAAAGTTTATTTTATACGTCATTGATTGGGAAAATGCAAGTCCACACTTTGTACTTTTTACTCTGCAGCTTGATAATATTTTTTATCAATGGTTCTTCTTCTGTACTTTCCTTACTTTCGGTGGCCGTGTTATTTACAGTAAACAGTAAGCACGTGTAATGTACAATGTACAGCGCAAAGAAAAATCTATAATCTATAACAATCTTACTGTCACACGGATGGTACAATATTATAAACTTAATTGTTGAATTAAGAATTAATTCTTGATAGTGATATTTAGATATTTAACTGTACAAACAACAATAGTAATTATTATTATTATTCCTGTTATTTATCATTTATCACACGCGTTTTATTTTATGATTTCAAGGCTACTCATTGTACATTGTACAGAAATGTAACTGTTTCACCGTCACCTGCTCTTGACTACTAAAGTACATATTGGACATGTAGAATGTAGAATGTACAAGTGCATGTAATGAGTAACAAATTATGGAAAAAAAGTGAAGACTCTGACTTTCATACAATCATCAAAGAATATATAATACATACATCTGATGTACACCATTCTGGCTGCAATGTATAAAATTTGGTATTTAAATTGTAAATACATATTGTTGTTTGAAATACAGTTGTACATACAAGTAAGTCTTAGCATTCGTATTCGTATTATCATCATGTTGCATCTTTTTTTGTGTATCTAGTATCTACTCACAAAAAGAAAAAGACAGATGAGCATACATACATAGATATGCGCGCACGTTGCACGTTGTTGTATCAGTTTGTGCATGAATCTTAACCTACAGAGAGAGAAAATGAGTGACATACACATGACTACAAGGCAATTAGATTTTTTTTCTCGAAAAAGAATGCGTGAGAAATAGGTTGACTCTATTTCTGAAAATTACGACTCATATACACTATACGCTGTACAAGACACAAGTCACTGCCTGCTGCAGTGATATAATTGACAACAACAACAACAATTATAGGGACATACACATGTATGCAGTATGTATTATGTATGTCCGCATGGTAGAAAACAAACTTGACTCCTCTTCTTCTTCTTCTTATTCACAACTACAACAAAAACAACAGCAACTCAAAACTCAGAGCTCAAAACAAGTTGATGTGCATGTAATATTCTGAAAATTGGTTATATTATTGTACTTGTAACTTGTACATTGTACACATGTCACATGTATGCAAATTTCATTGGAGAAGCATGTTTTCTTATTTTTCCCACAAAACTCGCTTTTCCTTTCAATTTTCAATATTATGCTGATGCTGGTATCTTGTATGATATAATAA
>JABASP010004407.1:0-10209 GCA_019776565.1 Sminthurinus signatus
ATAATATGGGCAAAAGTATTTTATTTACTAAATTCTAAAATTAACTAATTGCATAATGCTACTTCTTTGATTATTTTATAGATGTTCTTAGAATCTCTAATTGCTCTTCGGCCAACTTTGACTCATTATGGAGATCGTGGTCTTTTGCTACTCATATGTTTTCTCTCTTTACCTTCTGGTTATAAATTCCTAATGGAGGCTGGTTTCCTTCGTAGTGAAATAGAAAAATGGCATAAAAGTTTTAATAAGAGGTATGTAGAATTAGTAGAAGTTTTAGTTCGAGATTCTGTCTCTACTTTAAGAAGAGGAGAAAATGGTAAATATCCAGAGAGAGCAAGTAGTAGAAATCAAGAACAATCCAAATTTGTAGACATTTATGTTCCACCGTAAGTTGTTTTTTTTTTCTTGTTGTTGTAAATTGTCAATATCTACTTGTATTAAACTTATTCGTAATGTATACACATACTTTGTATTTAATATAGATGTATAGGAAATTTTTGTATCTCATTTATAAATAAATATCTGATTTTCTAATCTCATTTATATCTTGTTTTATTTTTTTTTTTAAATTTATTTTTTTAAATTTTAATTTCAGACATTTGTATGGGCAACTAGCACAACATAAACCTGGTCTTGAACTTCTTCTCGAAATAGGAAATATTGACAATTTAATTGAGGTTAGTTCCTATACTTTTTCATTTTTTTTTATTATCCTTATAATAATTCATACTATCATTATCATTTGTTTTTGCTTTTAAATAAGGTAGTTTAAAGTTTTAAAATAACATCACTCATGTAGTTAAATTGTTATAAATATAATATAAAATATATGCAAAATGTACATTTTTGTCTTCTTAGATTGTGGTATCTAAAAAATGTGATACACCAGAAGAAACACGAGAACTGAAAGCTGCTATATGGGCTCTTGGACATCTTGCTACTTCTGTTGATGCACTTCAGTTAATTGAAGACGCAGGTGTTATTGCTACTCTAGTGTCTCTAGGACAGCATTGTCCAATACTCTCAGTTCGTCATACAGCTTTTCATGGTCTCTGTCTCATCTCTTGTACTCAACCAGGAACAGAGAGTCTACGTAAATATGACTGGCATGCTATGCCTAGGAATCATCATGAAACGTATCCCATCTGGTCTCTCTCCTTTCCAGAACATTTTGGAAGAGTGAATAATAAAAGTTCTTTATTTCCAGAATTAGATGCAGATTTAGAAATGGATTTACTTGAGAAGACTTCCATGAACTCTAAAACAGATACTTGTAGTAATATCCTAATGGAAGAGGAAGATGCTGATAGTATGCGTGGTTTCATGTTTGATGATTTATCAAATAGTGCACCTTTTGAATCTACTTTATCTACTAGTGTGCCGAATGCCACACCTGTTTCTTCATCAATGAATAATTCTACTATATTAAGTCATACCAGTAGAATTACTACAAAAGGGAATCTTGATACTAATAATGCCAATAATTATAATAGTAGTACAGGAATTCCAGTTCAAATTCTTAATGATGTTCAACAACAGCAACAAACTAATGAAATTACAAATAGTACAACAGATATACGGAAAAGTAGAGATCTAATTGATGAGGATCATGATCATAATCATCAGCATCATCAACATGGAAATTCAATACCTGGAAAGAAATTTCAAACTTTTCATCAAAGGAGTCAAAGTGATTCACAAACATTGACAAGTCCTGTTGGAGGACTTGGGATCAATTCTTCTGCTTCAAGAGTTGGAGTTGATATTGCTACTGGAAGTGTTCCTAATTCAAACTCTACATCTTTTGGTAGTGGTAGTAGGATATTGGGAAGTAATGGTGGAAGTTGGAGAGGAAGAAAAAGTAGGACAGAGAGTGTCAATGATAGTAATACAATGCGTTCAGATAGTGGTGTAAGTTCATGTGATTCATCAAGTGTTGGTGTTATGGGGAAAACTGTAATACAAACTCAAAATATAGATCATGTACAAACACTTAGTCCAATTCCAAGTTCTGCATCCATTGCTACTACAATTTTATCAAATCCACCATCTTTATCAAATTTGAGTCCACCTTCCAGAGGTAATTGTTTTTTTTTATATTATAGGTTTTACTAAGACCAAAAAACATAATAAAGTATCAAGAACTAGTATAAGTATTATCATTATTATTATTTATAAGCATTATAATATTTAATATTCATTTCTATATTATTTACGTTTTTGTAGCCGACACAAGTAGAGCACTAACAGATCCTGGAAGAATTGGTTCTGGTTCACCTAGCTATGTGTATCGTAGTATGATTCGAAAACCTGTTTTTCGAATGCCTATTTTATCTGATCCAGATATTTACCCTCCTCATCATCATCATCATCACCACTCTTCACATCATAAACGAGCTGGCTCTATTCGTGAAATGAAAACTGGAAGTTTAGATAGAAGTATAGATCGACATTTTATGCTCTCTCCTAGAGATTTGTTTGAATCTAAACTCGTGAGAGTCAATTCTTCCATGACATCTTTATCAACACCTTCATTTAGAACTAGACCAGAAGCAGAAACTCGGGGACCGTGTTTTATGGGACTTGTATTACCTAAAGAATTTCATATGATATTTTTATGTGGAGAAACTACTAATACTAGTAGTAGTACATCAGCGTTTAATAACAATAATGATTCCATTCTACCACTTTTCGAAAACGAATATTCACAACAACCCGAAACCAGTTTACCTGGTAAATGAAAGTTTATTTATTTATTTATTTTTATTCCATTCATTATTAATTACCTTTGATTTGTTTCTAATTTGGAATTTCAAATCATATGTTACATCATGTTACAAAATGTTTTATTTTTCTTTTCCTTTAAAATAGATATAGATGTTTATGGTTCTAATTCACGTGTGGATATTGTGGATGAAACTAGTAAACACCAAGGACAGGATAGTGGTACTGATGATGCTTTTGAGTTTCATGCATCTTCAACTTGTTTAGGATGTCTAAGACTAAGAGAAATTAAACCTCTTAGTTTTCATATTGGAGGTATACTAAAAATTATGTTTTTATATTGACCAATGAATTCCCATAAATAGATTATAGATTAGATCACATTTTAGTCAATGTGTAGTTGATTTAGCCTTCCCAATCATTTTAATCAAAGGCATACATCATTTTTCTATACTATACGTACAGTATATCATACAGTTTGTAATTTGTGAGCAATTCAATTGATGATCAATGACTAAAATATAAATGAAGTTGTATTTTTATCTGATACATTAAAAAACATGTTCTCTTTGTATATATGTTTAGATGAAGGACTTAAAAGCATGGAGACTCTACAGTTATCAGTTCCAAACTCAGAAGGAAATCGTAATTCTTTTGTATCAATCGGTTCAATTGCAAGGTAAGCTTAGTTATTGTGCATTTTTGCATACTGATACATGTATATGTATCAGTATTTAAACTCACTATAAGTTATAAATAATCAGAAATAATACAATACATTTGTGTATTTTCAGTGGAAGTAGCTTCGAGTCCAATGATAAACGCAAAATCATTCCGGATAGTGCTCATGGTAGAAATGTTTTGAGAAAGGAAATAATACGCCTCGTTTCAAGCATGATAAGCTGTGTAGGAGCTAAATCACATGAACAAGGATTGTTACGTTTAAAACAACGATTCCCTCGAGCTTTTCATGATCTTTGTCTATACTCTGAGCTCTGTGTTATTCTTAGTCGATACAATGTGAGGTTACCTCTTAGAAGATTCGTACAAGAGCTTTTTCTTGATCTTCCATATGATGAGGTAAAATTTCACAACTTTATAATTTGGTTTTCTGATCTTTTCTATTAAAAAATATTTGTCAGTTTTATTTTATTTAATATTATATTTCAGTATACTCTGTATCCTGTGTCACAACTTGTGATACACAAGTAATAAAGTTAAAAGCGTATAATAGAAATTATAAAAATGTTTTTATTTCTATATTTACTTAGTTTTATGCCGTTGCTGCAAATATTTTACAACCACCTGAAAGCGAAATATCAACGAGTGCCTCATGTACAACTACGGACACATCTGAAACTTCAGACACGGTGATCGAGGTGCCAATGGGAATACAAGAAGAAATGGATACGACCCCATGTGTAAGCCCAAGTGAACCAGAATCAGATGAATATATAGATCTTAAATAAACAAAAGAAAATACAAAGGTTCATTTTTTTGTATAATATTGAATATAAATAGAAAAATATTTGTAATCAATCAATAAGGTGTAGGAGATGCTTCGCCTTTGTCATGTTTCTCTTTTAGAGGACGCTTGAATGCTCAATATATGTTTCTCTTTCTTTTTTCTTGTGACCAAAGTTTTATATTTTAATATATTACATCTATATATAGTTTATATATATATATATATGCATGATACAGTATTATCCGTGTGTTTAAGACTTTAATGGTGTTTAATAACAACTTGAGGAAAACTATAATATAGATGTATAATAATATTATAGTCATAAGAGTTCATCGTTTTTTTACTTCGTTTTTCAAATTTGGCTCTTATTACTCTTATGCTGTAGTAAATGAAATATTTATGGATACACCTGCTGTAATTTTGAATCCTGATAGATTTTTATGTAGAGGAAAACAAAAGGAAGGTAGTATTTAGCAAATAAATTTCAAACAGTTTAGGATGTTCAATATGGGCTGCTGTATGTACACATTTGTACATTACTGGTTTGTATTATATTTAATGCATGACATACTAAAACAACAATAATAGTTGGTGACCCGTTATAGATATAGGAACGTTCATTACAGATTTTATTTACAGCAGTACTAAAAAAAACACTATACTAAGAGTTTAAAACATTAGTATAAGTGGTGTTAATCATCATGATATTTTGAAAAATTACAGAGAAAGTTTAAGAACATTAAAACGTTTTGATGATAACAAAAAGACAGCAGGCTGTCAGAACATTGTTATATTTACTTCAAACAATGAAGTGGAAAAAAGAGAATTCTGTAGAACATAACAATTTGCTATCACTCATTTCTTAATGGTGGTGTATTTTCTAGCCAGCTTTCTTGTTTAAATACTTTCTAAGCTAGTTTATATTTTCACCACGACAAATGAGCAAGAAGATCAATTTTTATCAAATTTTCACTTACATTGTTCTTGATTTTGGTTACTGAAAAATGAAAAATAATTTATAAAGCAAATATCCTATGTTATGTTGTATGTTGTATTCCCTTTTAGTAATGAAATAGTAACTTTTTATTTTAGTCCCTAGAATGCCGACACTTTTGTTCTTGAATTTTGTAATAAACAATAACTGTATTATTGTTTTTTTTGTGGCAATTTTAGTCAGTTTTTGATACATAATATATTATATATTATTTATAGTAAAAAATAGTCTATTATGTTAATAGTTTTTATGAAGTATGCCTATTATGTAACTTCAAAGCTTGTGTGTAATAAATAAATATGAGAAAAATAGCATAGGCCAGAGAGAGAGAGTTGATACAGAGTTTAGAAACCAAAAACATTATTGTATACTGTCTTTGCTTTCGCTGGTAACTTATAATATAATATATATGGCTCGGCTGTACATTATACCGTAACCTTTTTATACATAAATTTTATTAATGAATCGTAATCTTACTGATTAATTACATTTTATTATACTTGGATGAGAAAAAAAAGAAGAAATTATTATTTAAATCTAGAATTATTATTGTCCATTTACACGATCCTAGGTATGTATATATGGATAACAAAATGTTTGACAACTACCAACAGAAAATAATATTATGTTACTATAATCTAATATTCTGTATGATATGATATGATATATTATATACATTATTATAATATTTATAATATAAAATGCTATAATATATTCCTAATAATAATTACAATGATGATTGTTACACCATGTTACACTAAACAAATTAAGGTTGTATTATGCATTATTACAACACCATAAAAAGTAGGATTTAAAAGAATTTGACGTTATAATGTTATACACAGTTATATTATTGTACATGTCTCTATAATCCTATAAATCCGTAATGACATATTACTGTTTTTAATATTTTTTCCATACTACTACTGCATTGTTATTTTTTTCATTACTGTACATAATACATAATGTCTACATTCTATAGTTGCATAAAAGTAAAAAGATACTTATGATACACTCATATCATGGCAAGTATTGTCATTCAAATCAAATGAAAACTTGATTATACGTGGTGATGGTTGTTTTTGTACATCTTCCTATATATATATATAGATCTGATATGCTTAGACCCCTTATAAATTGTATGCTTTCACTTTCCACTTTCTCCTCTACTATGAGTTATCAGATGTGAATACTTTTCTACTTTTATGTAAATACATTGTAGTTTATAGTATTAGGATATAAGTATGCACTATGTAATGCGAAAATAATATGTACCTATGTATGTGATAGAATTTCAAAAAAAAAGGTTTTAATTTTATGCATCATTTTTTAGTTTCTTTCTTTATTCAGGTATTTCGTTTTCTGTTCATTTAGGTACATGTATCAAATTCCAGTAAATTGAATCAGATCATTTAGAGTTTTCACGGTAAATACATTGTATAATCCTCTTTAAAATTTATATAATTAGAAAATATCTCACAAAGTTCTTTCTATAATAATTATTATAATTATATCAAATTTAATAGTATCAAAGTCCATTCAAAGTAGCTTTTGCTCTACTTAGAATTGAATTGGGATCGTTATTGTCACGAGACATTGCGATTTTCTTGGATTTGTCATGTAATTTCCCTTTACTAGATCGGAGAACGGCGTGATACGTCTTAATTAATGGAGGTAGAGTAACATTTGAAGTTTGAGAGTTATTACTATGACTAATGTCAAGGTCGTCGAGGTCTAGGGAAGAATGACGATGGTTAGTTTGTGCATCCTCACCACCAAAGTAGGGATTGATCATCTTTTTCTTTTGAGGTTGACCTAATTTATTATTGCTTTGATGTTGACCCATCCCGAGTCCAACATTACGATATTCAAAATTCTTCTCATCATCCATCTCAGACCAATCACCAAAATTTTTTTTGATTCGATTATCTAATCGATTTAAGACAGATTGAAGACTGTCCTCTGCACTATGATTTGTACAAACACTGTCATTATTTTTTCTTCTAGTGTTATATGTAAGATTTGATGTAGGATTGTAATAAAAATTATGAGTGATTGGAGGTTGCAATTGATTATGTGATTGATGTTTGGGTTCCGGTGTCTTAGATCTGCGACCATGATGATTTTGATGGTTATGAACTCCTCCTCTTCCTTCCTTATGCCTCTTTGGGTGATGTCTTGGGACTCCACCAGTATCGAATACATTTGGTTCTAAAATTTGATTTCTGGACGGTGCGATTGTGATGGCATTATTAGTTGTCACCGACAAAAGTGACATGGATGAATGTACGTTGTGATGTGGATTGGGCTGACTGTTGTGATTATTTTTTCGTGGTGGAATCGGAGTCCCTTTTCGAAGTGTAGGCTGTTGATAATGTCCATCATGTTGCATTAAGTAGGGTGAGGGTGAGGATAGTATCAAATCTGTATCATGATCTGTGTCGATATCTACATTGTCATCTTTGCCATTATTTATTGTGTTGTGGATGGATGAGGAATTATTACTTGCAGTAAGAAAAACACCTTCATCCTCTGAATCATGTGAGTCTGGGTAAAAGTCATCATCATAGACGAATTGTTGTTGTGAGGAGGATGCTGAGGTTGGGGAAAAGGAAGATGAATCGTGTGCTTGAATTGTAGCCACCTCTAAATTTAGACTCGACCGGCGTCTTGACAGAATTGATTTATTATTTTTCTTTTTCTTCACAGACTTGTTTTGCTTATTTGTAATATTGATATTACTACTAGTAGGATTTTTATTTTTAGAAGTGCTAGTTGTTGTTGATTGAGAATTTGATAAATTTGACACTTTAACAAATGCAGCAGTGTCTTGTTCTCTTAAATTAAAATTAGATACTAACATTTGGCCCTCATTATCAGTTTCCACGTTATTTCTACCTTCATTATTATCCTTGTTCCCTTTAAATGATGTTGATGTATTGAGAAAGGAGGATGAACTGGAGTCTTGTTTAATAGGGTATTTGTTTTTTTTACCAGCGCCAAAAGATTTGTTGTTTATTTCCATTCGTTTTCTAAACTTTCTCCGCTTTCTTCTCCTTTCCCTCAACATATAATATTAATATTATATAATATGTGTACACTTTTAAATAAATGAGGAAATTTATTAATATTGCATAAAAGTTACATCACTGAACATTTTTATGTTTATCAAACAAATAAACTTTGATTGTTTTTTTATCATCAGGTTCCTTTCCATTTTCCATTGTAAATTTAAAATCCAGGTTGTGTGTAGTCTGGAAGTTCAATAATAATATAATCTTCTTTCAAAGTACTCAAAGTTTTTTTACCATAAAATCTTCTCTTTTTATGGTTTTCGTTTTTCTTCCCACTACTTTTACGAGTCATATTACATGATTCTACTCAAGTACTGTCGCGTATACAAAAACTTTGTGACTCAAGTTTGCCCATTTCTAATAATATATTTCAATGAAACTCCAATGAATTTCAGCACTACATTGGACAATAAAATAAGTTTTATGTAACATAATCACCAAATCCAAAAGGAAATATGTGGAGTGAAAAAACACAGAGCAAATTTCACCATAATACATATATATGTAATATTTGCGTAGTTGCTCACAAGCACAGTTTTCATGCACTTACAGTTGTCGTCACACTTTCTTATTAAGTATATCACATTTTCAACTTTCCAAGATCTCCTTTCTAATGTTATAATTTTCTTATAATGATGGATGTCATTTGCACTTAATACTCGTCTTTTGTTTTTATTTAGTTTTAATTTTTCTGTGTGGTGTAGATGACGTTAAGTAAAATTTCAACCGACCTGCATAAATTATGAAGAGTAGAAACTACTTACACTACACACTACAACAAGTATTTAGTGGAAAATTAATGAAGGAATTGTGAATGTCGTGTATAGTAAGAATAAAAACAGAGAGAGAGAGAGAGAATTATATATTAATCAAATGTACACAAAAACACAGGAATCCTGACTTTGTACAGAAACTGAACAATGGCTACTATACTGAGATGTACTGAGTTAAAATGTGAGTCTGTTGATTCGCAATCGGGAGTTGTAGTACAATTTAGTTTATTTTCTGTGTATGAATACATAATAAATGTGTGTGCACAGTGTACAGTTAATACCTGGAATGGGGAACGGACTCGTGTGTTTAGTGTGTGTATGTGTTCCAAATAGCTTAGTTTATGGTGATGAATATTGAAGAGGATTTGACGGGAAAAGTCGATTTCGATTTGGTTGTCAATTGTCCTCCTGTTTTCTCTCTCTCTCTTTCTCTCTCTCTCTCGCCTTCCATTTCTCCATTTATTACGTTGGTCATTGTGTGTAATATATTATATGCATAGTATCTAGTTTCTATTATCTATATTCAATATTGCATGTGTATATCCAATATTCACGTAAGAAACTTTTATATCCCGTTGTGTTTGATGAATGATGACTCGTTTACACACTCTTTCCTTCGTTATGCCGTATACCTAAGTATCCTATATTTTCCCTTGTACTACTTGTACATGGTACATCTATATATATATAAATAAATACGCTGAGCATCGGCATACGGATTAAACTATACTTTCTATATGAGCTGTATATATTATTATGATACAACCACTGGAATGTGTGTACAGTGTACAGTGTACACATTAATATCAATGATACACAACACAATACAATACTTCGGATGTATGTTAAACCGTGTTCAGTGTTCATGTATATGCAAGTCCATCAAAGTCCTTATTAAGACCACTACTATTATCATACTCTAGCACAAAAGCGTTTTCGTGACTATGAGTATGACGTTTACCAATTCCTACGAACTACGAACACGAAGGAAAGCGAAAGAGACAGTATAATGCTTTTGCCTATTTGCATGTTTCAAGTGTTTTTTATATTACATATCCCATTCAAAAGTGATACAACTTTACCCTGTTTTTAAGTTTTCAGGTAGTGTAAAATCTAGAGTGGTGTGCAAAACGCTGTAGACACCACAATTTTTGATTATCAGTTTTTTTTCCTATT
>JABASP010004408.1:0-10207 GCA_019776565.1 Sminthurinus signatus
AACATATTACGTACAATGTACAGGCATGTAGCCATGTAGTTTACACATGTGCATGATGTGTACGTACTTTGTGTGGGTGTACAGTGTACAGCGTACAGTGTACAGATTTCTGTTGAAGAATCTAATATGTGCTAAATATTCTATATCTAGAATCGAGAATCTAGAACTGCAACTCTAAAGGCACACATCATATACGAAATACGAAATACGCATGCACATAGATAAATAGAAAAACATGTCGGATGTATCACATTCATAGAGTATTTATAGGAAAAACGAAATGATTACAAACTATAATCATACTTTTTTACTCTCAATTCTCTGTAACTTGTTTGCATCTGTGTAGTGTGTACACTGTACACAGACCAAGACAACCAGAGAGAGAGAGAGACAGGAATATCAATATATCACTCATCTCTCGTTGTGCATAATAATTAGTATAAAACACACTCCACAGCATTATTAATAACTAACAACTTTGGAATGTACTATAAATAAATGTAAATACTAAATACATTCCATGTTTTTTTACATGAACGCGGAGAAAGGAAGAAAAACAAGGGAGTTTTATCATGTATCATGTATAATGTATAATATAAGTAAGGAGTAGGTAACATATTTATGATTCAGCCTGTCATGCTTATGATGTGATATGTGATGTGGTCGGAAGGATATAATAGGTTAACTTGGTTGAAAAGATATGCACAATTGCACATTTACACGAAATCCAATACTAATAACAAGTATACATGTAAGTGTTTGAGTATTGATTACGATGCAGAATGTGTATCGATCAAAGATTATATTTGTACACACAGTCCTCTATCACCACCATTATTTTATTTATGAAGACGACGGAGATGATCCAGAAATCAAATATATATGAATAAATATATAGAAATAGTTATAGAAATGCAGATGCAAGCAAAGTGAAAACGATATCATGATGCGCATTCAAGTAACATGTGTGTACATAATACATAAACATGCATTCACAGTCACACATACAGACGCATACATGTATCCTTATTACTTATTACACTTATTAATCTGCGATCTATCTGAGTGCATCCAATGACTATTACACTATCATTTATTTTACAAGACAAGAGAGAGAGAGAGAGAGAGAGATGCTTAAAAAATTGTTTGGAACGAGGCAGACCATGAAGTTGAGTGAGTAAGTTTGGGGAGGGAGGGAAATGCATACATATTACACTACACTATTATTATACAAACAGGGTGAAAGAAATATCCTATAACCCGTCAAGCCCTTTATACATACGGGACCACATGCCCAAATACATAATATATACATAAGAAAATACTATCCTAATGTCTAAGGATACATATTATACTATATTATATACCCGAATATGCACGTATAAGTTTGTACAAATGCAGACGGATTGAGAATTGAGAAGGATTGAATCAGTTGGATGTAACACTTAACTTTACATACATATGTAATATTATTATTATTATTATTGTATTATAATCGTCACATCGTGTTCTTCATCACTCCATGTGTATGTATGTACTCATCTGTCTGTCTATCCAGTACTTTTTTTTCTTCCTATAGATATTCGTTTATTCCATTGGACTTGTCGTATTATTATTATCACTGTGTCTTATCATCATCGTATTACTTACTTTTCTCTCTCTCTCTCTCGCTTTTTCTAGTATAGCATTGGACTTGTTGTAGTAGTAGTCGTACCACTACTATTTCTACTACTACAACTTTTCTTTCTCGCATGTATTAAATCTTGAGAAGCAGGCTTACCTTTACACACACACACACATACACTAACCATGATGAATACGATGACTACTCGTGTAAGTACGACCTGTACTAACATTAATGTATCCTCAATATATTGTATATAATATATATATTATATATATGCCTACACATTATCCTATATCTTGTTGGTCTGTGTATAGATTATAGATGTATAGATACAACTACTATATCATACTATGTACTATATAGTCACAGAGCTGTAGGACTAATAAAAGGAGTTAATACAAACTTGAGGCTTTAGCTGAGAATACAAACAGTCCATACTTTTGTTGTATATTTGTATAGAGGTTCAACTCTTCGTGCATAGGCATACACATATACATGCATACATCCATACATCTATATAATATCTGTAAACGTATGATATATTATACCATACTATATTATTATATTATAGGTAACGTACCATAATAAACCCTCATACTTCTATACTTGTATATACATATTATATACAGCTTGAATGGTCCTATAACTTTTTCTGTGTTGGAGTCCTTTCATAATAATAATGTATTAGAAAAACTGTATTTTATAGTAGTAATAGAAGACGAAGAAAAAGAAAAAGAAGAAGAAGGATGGAAGAAGAAGAAGAAGAAAAGAGAATCGACTTGAGATGTTTAAGGCAAAAGCTGTACCATAATATTATAAGAGTACATGTTGATTGTTCGTTCGTTGTAGAGTGTGTAGAGGAGAGAAAAATAGAGGGGAAATTTTGTTACATTAGGGATATGCACAAAAAGTACGTGTGCAGTATATCATATAGATAGATATAAGTGTGTGCATGTACAGATTCAATAGATGGATATACTTATGTAATATATATCTAGCTAGGAATATTATAGATGGATATATACACGTACATATATATTTATATTACACTCGTTGTGTACTGTGTTCGAAAGCTGTTGGCTTAGTTTCAGTCAGTATGTATATTGTCAGTATGATGTTCTCCTCAGTCGACACATTTACTTCATGCATTCTGTGAGAGAGTGTGTGTGTGTGTGTGTATAGTGTATAGTATTGAGTATTGTATTGTATTGTTCTATCGCGTTGGATTTATAATACTATAGTAGAGAAGTAGTAGTGTACTTTTTTTTCAGAGTTGTTTTGAGTTCCTTATTATGAATTCAGCTCAGAGGTTAATCGATGTCGAGACTACAACAAACATTAACAAAAACAACACAACTCCCTAGAATTATATTATAGTTTTTATTATTATCACATTTATATTTATACATAAATATATATCTATTTTTTAGAAAAAAACGAAGACTGTGAAAACAACAAGAAGAATATTTTGACTGTGAACTGTGAAATATAGTGTTCTTTTTGTGTATGTGCGTGTGTTTTTGTGAACTCTATTTCTAGTTTTATGTGTAATATTTTTTTCCGTCTTTTTATATTTACACATCTAATACACATTCATCCATCCATCCATCTATCCATCCATTGATAGATATCTTACACACGGACAAACGGACGGAAAAAGAGAGATTTCTTCATTGATATTTACAAAAAAATATGAAGCCATTTATCCATTGTTCAGATTTAACTTGTTTAATATTACCATCGTCGTCATCATCATCATCATTCATCGACATTTGAGAATTATGTACATCAGTATATAATACATTTTACATTATATTATGGCTGACTTTACTGCTCACTAAATACTACACAACGCAGCTGAAATTATCATTATTATTACTATCAACATTTTATATCGTTTGAATGTGGAATTAATATTTTAATAACTAGGGTCAAGATTTAAGATATAAAAGTGTCCATTACGTATTAGTTTATAAATTACGTTTAGTAATAATAATAATATATATTTTGTATACTCATATTGTTTGCCTATACAATTGCAAGTACGACGTTTTTAATCATTACAGTTCGTTTTGTGACATCGGAAATCAAATAAATAAATATATAACATTGATATATTGAATTACATATATATATATATCTATGATACATATTGGGTGAGTGTCAAAATTTTCTTTACTTATATATTATACATTATATTATGTGTAGTAGTACAATAATGCCTTCGTGATTGTTCCTTTGTTCTTTGTTGTTTTTTTTATTTATTTTATTGTGATTGATTCTTTGAAGTTTTCGAAAGTTCTTTTTCAGTTTTTCAGTGTATATAATATTTTGTTGAATAGCAAATAAAAGTTCAAATGTGGTGTTGTAATAGTATTAAATTTTAGTGCATATAATATAGTCTCCGGAAAGTGTTTTAAAAAAGTTTCAAGTAGAAAAATAATGGAGTACCAGTTATTCAGCAGTATTTTTACTATTATGAACATGATAGATTATAGATATACACAGACGTTTTCTATATTTATACCTTGTATACTATATGGTCTCAATTCTCAATTTCAACAAATATTGTAGTATATAGTTGTATAGTTTTTATGACGTGTGTAGTATAGAAAAAAAATGGAAATATATTCTGCAAATGTCCGATGACTATAACATAATATACTAAATCATTACTAAAAACAACTAACATTGACCCGTAAGCTTGCAATCTGCCATAAACTATAATCTATATTACTTCAACAAATATGTGAACATACACACATATCCATAATTTATTATGTGTACTTGTACACACACACATATGTTATAGTAATGACCGTGTCAATATATTATATTATTCATGTTTATATACATACTCATGTACCCAATGTTGACAAAAAAGGGTCTATCTCCTCCTATTTCTAAATACTGTTACTATTATTTAAAATATAATAATAACAATATCATTAATGTTTTTGAATTGATTATATCAGTGAAAACAAGAAACAGTTAAATTGTTAAGTGTACATATACATAATATACGCATGTATGTACGAGAGTAACAGATGACTGTGTATAATATATATGCGCCCATGTTACATGTGAATGTAAAATGGCAGTGAAAAATCGTGTGAAACCTATAAACGGAGACTATAAACCTTAAAAATCTTGTTATATATATAATATATGCAAAGGGAAGTACTAGGATTTGTCCATCACATATTATATACATTGATATACAAAATAAATAAATAAATACAAATTTTCAACGTTTTTCAACTTTCGACTATAAATTGTAGTCATAATGTATAGCTTTGAGGTTTTCCGAAAGTCAGTAGAACTTTGACTTTGTGAAGTACTACGTATTTAGTAGTAGTACGAGAAGAAGAAGAAGAAGAAAAGGTATTATACTCATTCCTATCTCTCTCTCTCTCTAGAAAAGGATAGTTGATGAGCAGGTACTTCGTTGTGGTTCATCGTGTGTTGACATGTTTTTTTTGCCATATATGTATAGACATTTCAACTTGAACCTGTATAATGATAATATATACTTATGGAGATATGATACATCATACATCAGTTTCAGTGCCAGCGTATAAGTGCAATGTACAAGGATAATATTAGAATGTACACTATTCTGTGTAATACTGTACATTTTAAGTAACTTCCGATACACATGCATAACTAAACCACATATACATATTATAGATAAAAGGGACAGACAGATTACGTATAGACAGATTATATATATCATATAATATAATATGTTATATATGTATTGAGAAAGAAAGAGTGAACAATAACAAAAAACGATTTTCGGATTATTACTTTAGTATGCAGTCCCAGGTTCACTTCCTACATATTATGTATATATACAGATAAGGATAATAGATATACATACAAACGAGTACATGTTATAAATATGACGATAATATATTATAACACGCTATGAACTTATCTAGATACATGTATCCAATATTTTATACATGATACTTTCATTCTTACTATTGATATTTAATATTTATACTGTGTGTCCACTGCACACACTTATTATACTATACTATGTATGAGGAGGGATCTACGTAGCTAAATAGTTACAGCTAACCGCCTGTGTGTACTATTATTTCATGTATTTTGTTCCTCCTAGGATTACGTCATTACAAGTTGCCAAAATTGACTATTATTAATTAATTTATCTTGAATGCAGACAGCTAGTACCGTCACTATATATGTACACACATATATAATAATATTGAATAGCTGAACAAAACATGTGATTTGTGATAGAATACTGCCCTAAAATAACTTGGATTTCATATACTTTTATCTTACATGTATATAGATAATAATAATAGTAAAAGAGTGCTATAATATACTACTAACTATTAGAAATTGCTTCATGGAAAAAAAAGAAGTTATTTTCATTTTTTCTCTAATACTTCTACTCTTTACTCTTTAGAGGTTATTTGAAAATGGCTTCAGTTTTATTCAAGTAATAAAGAAATAACACATGATTCATGTTAGAACAAGAGAAAAGAGCTGGGGGCATCACACTAATACTAATGTAAGCAAAGTATGATACTAAATACTTTAAGTTCGTTTTAGTTTTTAGATTTCAAATTTGAATAAATTTTCACATTAGAATTTAGGTGTTAAAAGGGTTCTTTCATGGATATATACACGGATATGTATGTATACATGTTACTTATATAAATATGGTTAGAAAAAGACGGTTACATGTTGTATTGTCACCACTGTCTGTCCGTATAGGAACAATAGTAATAATACACTATATCAAGTATACATTGTAGTAAATAATAGCTGATACGCACAGGCAGGTGCTAGCCATTGTTGTATCTAGATATGTATAATGTGTACAGGTAAATGTATGTACGGGAAGATAATCATGATTTCTTCCATATACTTTTATATACATGCATAAATACACACAGCCACAATAGTAAGTCTATCTTATAACTTATAAAATATGTTATATATTATACATATATAGAGGTATAACTACAGTCAGTTAAAATTGCATTAAAATGTACTTTAATGCTACTTTCCTCTTTACTGCTGTGTTTTTAGGATACATGTATATATATACAATGCATCTTTTCTATATGGTACTAACTAGAAGAGCTAGTGTGTATGAAACTACTACTACACTGTACATACTAAAAAGCTATCCCTGTTATCAGTTCTTTGTGTGTGTGAATGACGTAAAAAGTAGTACAGATGTTATGCATAAAATATACGCCATGTATTTAAAAAAAAATGGTACGTGTATATATCATAGAAAAAGAAGACGAAGAAGTAGATGAACTATTCTAATGCATGTTATAACTTATAAGTTATACCTAATATACAAATAATAATAATATACATAATGGTAGTAATAATTATATTATTGTACATTGTATGTATGTATGTTTACACGTCGTATTTGTATGTGTGTGCATTTTCTCCAACTGCTATGAGCTATGAATTTTTGGCACTGTACTTGAAATTGATAAACATTATAGTAGAATAATGTATATATATAATGTTAGTATTAGTATAAGTTGTAAAGATAAATCGTCTCTAGACTTGTACTTGATTTTTTTTCCATGAGTAACATCACACATAATTTATATATATAGAAGTATCTCAATACTAAATACATTCCGGTATACATAATATATAGGATAGTAATAGTTTAATGATGATTGTCATCAAAATTTTTGAATTGGGAATTCAAAATATTAGTATATATAAATATTCGGAGTCAATTCATGAGAATTCTGTAGCATATTATTATTATATATTGTAGCAGTATAACAGTTACAATATAATGGTATTATAATAATTTTGTAGTTATTCCATATTAGATATATTTTTTTATAGGAAAGTGCAAACTGTGTGTAATATTATAGTATAATATTATACATACAAAGCCACTCCACTCTCCATCAACATACAGTAGTTAAAATATTGAACGATATTTTGCCATAGCGGTCTCAACTATTCTTTGTATAAGACACAATAAATATATTATAGACAAACTGACTTAACTACTTTTATGAACGACATATTATATTGTGCTTATACGACAACGGAGAGTCATTGTATTCAGCAATGACTTTAAGTATAATACAAATACAAATATAAACTATATACATATATAAGACAATGATGATGATAGTGCCGGTACGATAAACATACATATATATAATATATAAACATTAATTAAATCATTTCAACTTTTTAAGTTGAATATTCTCTCTACTTCTCTCTTTCTCCCTCTCGATGATAATAATATACAAACATTAGTATTTTTAAGTACTAATTTTTTATTATTACTAAAATATTGAATGTTTAAAGGAAATTAGATATTATGTCATGGTATCCTACATCATACGTAGCATGTATGTACTCCTACTAAATGCTTTTCAGAAAATAGAAGAAGCTCTCATAACTCATAAACAATTTGTGTGTATATGTTTATATTTGTGATTAAGCAAATTACGCATACATAGAAAAAAAAATTATAGAAATTAACAGTAGTATTTATTTCTTCTAATGTAATATAGGAAAATATTATATTATATAGCAAATTATTATTATCTAATAAAATAATAATATTACACATATTGTATAATGCTTCTATATGTACCTATATGTACACTGATCCTACTACTACCTACTACAAGTACAAAAAAAATAATGACTGATTTTTAAAAATGTTTTTGTTCAAGACGGGTAACGTTGTTTTGTTATTAGTTCATACATAACATCAACATTTATGACATATTATTCTTTTCCTCACACCATTTGATTTTATAGTTTATAGTGTTGAATATGTAGGTTATGCCAGGTTTTTTGCTTTGTCAATTAATAGCATGTGTACTGTGTAAATAATAGAATGTAATATGGTCTATATATGGACATTTGGGAGTATATATATATATATAGTATGTAGTTATATTTTTGTCAAGTCGAGTCAGTTTATGAGCCATTTAATATGTGTCTGAACAATACACATGTACATCCTACGTCCTGTGTATGTAATGAACTTTTAAAGGGTATACTATACTATACTATCCAGAAGAAGTCTTTCATGCATTATCTTAATTATTATTCATATAAGTTTAAATAAATAGTTAAGTAGAGGTATTTAGGCAATTGAGGTGTATTGTTGGATACATGTGTGTGCCACATACATGATATATTATCGTAACATGTACATTATGTAAAACACACACACACACTTCGCATAATCCATAGTATCCAGTATAAAACTAGACAACTGATAGACGAATGAACAGACCACCACCATACAGATACCGCAGTTTGGTGATACACACACTTACACATAATACTTACAGCATTAGTAAGAAGACAGAAAGAAAGAATTATCCTTAGATTTTAACATATGTACATAAATATGCATAAACAGTTTTTTTTTCTTCCTAACAGAACGAACCATATGGAGATACTAATACATAATATAATAGTATACTTTTACTAGATAGTATTTACCTACACACACACACTCACACACACAATTAAGAGTTGTCCATAATATGCAAATTAGATGACAAGTACTTCTTATAATGTCATATATACAATATACCATATACCCCATTTGAAAGAGAGTGAAATATTATAATATATTATGACGTACATATGTATTATAGTAGGAATAGAATTAGTATTATTACCTATTTATTTAGTTGAATAAGCATGTACAATAATATAATATGTGTACATACATACAGAGTATGTAGGTATCATTATTATATTATTATTATATCCTTGAAAGATCTTAAAGCACGTTGCTCTCTCTCTCTCTCTCTCTGGCTCTTTGACTGATGAAAAAATGTTAGTTATAGGTTATAGCACATAATATAATGAAACATCATTTTCTCGTCATACTCTCGTCGCCGTCACTGTCACCGTCGTCTTTGTCAACAATTTAATTATTGATTTGTTGAAGTTTTTTAAGTTTTTATTTCATTCAACTTTTTCGTCTGCTTATATTCTTCTTCTTGGTGTGTGGATTATATATTTATAATATTATTTATATGTATAAAGTTTTAATTCTTTCACTGAGAGTTTGGTGTAAAATAAAATACCTTATTTGTATATATAGGTGCACATATATATATATATTTTATAGATGAGTTTTTAGTGGTTCACTCTGCTGAATTTTATACTAAATATTATGTTGTTATTATTATTGTATGGCAATAGTGTTTTTTTAATAAAGCATAATAATAATAAAGTGATATTTCCATTTACCTATCAATATTACCATACACAACAGTAGAGTATAATATCTAGGTATTTGTACAAGTAAGTCCAGTCCACAAGTACAAGCTTTAACTAAAACTAGTTTTTTTTCTTCTTTCTCGTCATTTCATTATTCGTGTTTCGTGTTTGGCTTGAGCATTCTGGTTATCAAATAGTTACAGAAAACAGAAAGAGAGAAAAGAGTGTCTTTAGTTAGTTTTGTGTAAATATACATAGTAATATTATAGAATTCTATTTATTATATAGTAGTGTACATAATTACATAATAAATATACTATTATACAAGTCTGTGAAGTTGATTAA
>JABASP010004409.1:0-10201 GCA_019776565.1 Sminthurinus signatus
AAATTAAAACAATTTCGTCTTCATCTAGGGTTTCTATAATATTTACTTCGTCGATATCACTACACTCATATTCATTAATTTTCTGTTTCTCCTTTGTTTTGATTGATTTGTCATTCTCATATATTATTTCAACTTCCAATTGATTATTTTGATTTTCAACATCGATGATTTCATTTTCCTCCTTTTTCCTTTTGTTATTTGAGTGCTTGGAATTTTCACTATTTATATCTTTATTTTGAGATGTCTCATTTTCAAACTTTTGTAAGATCTTTCTCTTTTTCTCATGTTTTTTATTATTGATTACACAATTTATAGAACATTCTTTTGGTGTTTTCTCGTTTTGATTTCCTTGATAAATAATGATGAGTTCTTCTTCATCTGGTATTTTTAGCTCGTCATTTTGATGAGATAGTTTTACTAATTCATGAATTATAGAACATTCTTGTGGTGTTTCCTCTACTTTATTTCCTTGATAAATAACAGTAATTTCTTCACCTTCAAGCTTCTGGCTCTTATCACTATTAGTTTTGTTTTTAGGTGAAACTTTGACTACTTTCCTCTTCTCGTTGAGAGATTGTACTTTTTTGTTCAACACTGTATCCTTTGATATTTTTATACTAACTTCATGATCTTTTCGTTCAGATGTCTGCTTTTGATTTTTAGAAACTAATGGAACAGATTTATTGACAGTTTTTTGTAACGATGCTGATGATTGAATACTTGATTGTTTCTCAGCTGTTTCATTTTCATAATCATGAATTACTTCGTGACATTTAAGCTCATTACTTGTAAGAAATCTGTAAAGTTTATATAACAGCGAATTATAATGCATGTGGTATAGTTATGAATAATTAATAATAATGAATAATTATTATTATCATAAATAATAAACTACGGCCTTCAATTCAAAAATTATTACCCCTGGTCACATTTTGAGCACTCGTAAGTCAGAAGAACTCCATGTATAGCGTTGAGGTGTCTTTTCAAATCTTGTCGTTGAATAAACTTTTTATCACAACTATTTTGCTTACAAGGAAAAGGACGCTCCAGTCCGTGCTTTCCGATTCTGTGCCGACTAACGTCAACGGCTGCATAGAATTTTTCAGGGCAATCAGGACACTGGTACAATTTTAGTCCTGCATGAACGCGGATGTGGGCATTCAAAGCTGTTGGAGTCACGTATGCTTTTGGACAAAATGGACATTTGTGATTTCTTTCACCCCGGTGGAACTTTTCATGTTGATTCAAGTTACCAACCACCGCAAAAGAAAGAGGACAGTAGGAACAATGAAACGGCTTTTCTCCTATTGCACAATAAATTAATACAAAATAGTAGTTTGGAAATACAAATTACAAATCATAAAGTTATGCTGGAAATGAAATAAAAAATTCTGCTCAAGTGTTGAATAAGCTAATAAAAAAAGCACAAGGGGTTAACCTGTATGAACACGAATGTGTTTAATCAGACTAGAATTATTTGGAAATCCCTTGTTACAAGTATCACAGACATGTGGACGACATTCAGCTGCATAACCAATCTTCCTTGAAATAGCTTGTACTTGTAAATGAGTTGCTGCATAATAATTTGCTGCCTCTTCTCTTAATTTTCCTTGATCCATGTTTCTGCTGTACAGAAATAAAAATAATTATTGCTTGAACATTTAACATGCGGAAATTGAAATATTTGTATGTATAATATACAGGTAGCATGCTTCTTGGTATAATGTATAATGAATCATGTAATATTCAAATATAACACGAGTTGAACTTACTTTTATAGATGAGGAACAGAACCGAATAGACGAGAGAGAAACCAAAAGATTGGAGTGTGACACAACTTCAACTTTACATCTAATGATTTATGTAAAATGAGTCACATGGAGAACTAAACACCTTGTATTAGCTGTCTTAGCTGAATTAACTAACAAACTATATAACTTTTCATAAAAACCGAAGAAAAACAAATGACAAAATGTAAAAAATGTGCTCCCAAAAAATCCATGTGTGTGTTCAAAATGTCAAGGGGCTCACAACTCATGAAAATCTGGCACTGGAAGCAAAAAGAAAGGAGAGCTAAAAAAAGTGTGAGGTACATGCATGAGATAGCAGTCTACTATAACAATGTGGAATATAGAGAAAGTTTTGACATGCATTTCAAATGCTTTCCCATGTTTTGATAGTGCTTAGCACAAATAAAC
Source organism: Sminthurinus signatus (assembly GCA_019776565.1). NCBI lineage: Eukaryota > Metazoa > Arthropoda > Collembola > Symphypleona > Katiannidae > Sminthurinus > Sminthurinus signatus. The sequence goes on from JABASP010004409.1 coordinate 2,199, forward strand.
CCATATTTTGTATCATATCGATTATAGACAATATTACAACTTGATGCCTTTTTTTCAATCATAAAATTTGATTTATTCTATTTTCTGAAAAACATTTTAGTATCATTCTCTAAATTCTAAATGATAAACGTGAGTAGATAATATATTATGTACATTAAAACACGCACTTTGCATGTTTTTGTTGGGGTTTTTTCTAAAAGTCATTTACAGCTACAAACTGATCGAAACCTTATTTTAAACCAACCCACACACCAACTAAAAGCAAAATTTAGGAGAAATTATTATTTATAAGAATACATAGGTACAACAATGCAATGTGTGTACAGCGTAAAGTAAACGCATATAGCTAATACATAAAGTAAGGTCATAAATTATGACTCATAATATTCTATGACTATCTAACTATGCGTAAATAAAATGCGTAAAAAGAATTTTTTTTAAAGTGGTATAAATATGTACAAAATGCCAAAATATCAGTATTATCTATCTATTACAATATGTTTACAAAATCTTTGAACGCATTCAAGTACAACATAAAAATATTATTATATTATACAGTTATTATTATTTGTTATATTATTATTTTTCAGCTTTGGTTTTGTTCTTTTTAGATCTCATAACGGAGATTTTAGATTTTAGAAATCAAATTGAGGAAATTCATCAACAGCTGAATCTCTTCGGTATCGAGTGTTCACAATTTTTGCGGGTGAATTCGCTCGTGGTTTTACTTCTTTCTCATTTCCCTCAGGCTTGAGTTGTTTGGAAATGGAAATGATGTTTTTGATCCGGATTGGACTACTACTACTACTACCACTGCCATCATTTTTTTTATTTTTGGAGGACTTTGTATTTGAAGAATCTGAAAACATTGGTGATTTCTTGACTTTTGACGAATTTTTCCCCTGTTGGTGAGAAGACTCAGTACTTTGTTTGTCATCTTCAACTTTAATCTGACGAATATGATACCCTAATGCCTTTCTCCTTGAGCGTCTAAGACGTTGAATATCCTCATCAACTTCATCCTCTTTATCTTCGAGTTTATTTTCTTGTTCATTCAAATTTTCTTCGTGTGAACTGTTTTCATTGACATCGGAAATGACATGGAGCTCGTCGTCTTCTTCAATAGAAGTTTCATCAGAATAATTTTCAGTTTCTTCATCATTTTCATTCACAGATTCAACATCATCAATATTTGTATGTCCAGAATTACAACAATCAAATGAATTCTCATTGTTCAAGTCTTGTAGTTTTGAAATATTGTCTTTCCCTCCTTCTTCTTCAGGAGTAACTTGTTCACGTTTTTGCTCCATCTTCAGTTTTAGGTCTCCATAAGTGACAATTTTTCGGCTTTGGTTTATATTGTTTACAGACTTTCTACTAAGTGAGTTACCTTTGACAAGCTTGACAGTTTTGTGAAAGAAAGTGGGACCTGCCAAGACTTTTGGTTTATGAGTGGAACTGCTTCCATGATGATGATGATGGTGATGATTGGTATGGACTGGTCGCTTTGCTTTGGGACTACCAACCTTTGTAGCATAATGTGTAGAGTGAATGGAACGAAGTAGAGGTACAGAATTGGTTGTTTCTCCAGTAATTTTAAGCTTGAGAACACCCAATGTTTTTCTAGCTTTGTTTGTTATTTCATCACTTGGAATGGGAACAGGGATTTTACTACTTTTTTTTGATGTCTTCCTATCTCTCTCTGGAATTTTACATTCATCTGGTAGATTTATAAATCTTACATTTTTTCGGGGTCGCCCATTATTACCAATGTTGGTTGGATGTTCCATTTGATTCTTGGATTTTTTTCTGTACCGTTTTTTCTTCTCGGCTGTTTATTTAAAAAGAAAAAAAAAAGAAGAAAAATTAATATTATCATAGCAGAGTAGTTATTAATTATTAGCATTTTTAAGTAAAAGCCTTGTTGTATATTTTGAGTTTACACTAAAAAAATTAAATGACTGCCAAAATTTTAAAAAACCTACTTGTAATTATTGTGAAAATCTGTGGTTCAGCTCGTAGAATTGATTGGATTTTTCGTTGTCCAGTTTTAGGGCACACTATTCCATGCTCATAAGATGTTAGTGTGACATCGAGTTGATAGCAATCACACCACTTTAGTTTTAAAGGACATTTTCTTTCATCAAACTCTTCTCTAAAGTCACCATCAGTCTTCTCATCCTCTTCGTCATAGTCATCATTGTCTTCAGGATTTACAACAATATCAACTCCAGAATCCAGAGACCCGAGTCTAATAGATTCTTTTTTCTCCCTTGGTTTTTGGTCACTACCGCCAACATACTGACTGCTATGCTGATCTTCATAACCGTCAGTGTCACTCTCCCATGAATCATTATCGGAAACAAAATTGTCCGATGCGGTTCCAGATAATGAACCTTCTGAATACTAAAATTAAAATATCAAAATGAAAAAACAAAGTTTTAGATTATTTATTGTTTTACTAATACACAATACATTACTGATTATTACGAGTTGCGAAACATATGTATGGTTTTGCAGAAAAGAAAATACAACAAAAAGAAATCAAAGAAAATCAAAGCTGTGAAGAGTGATGAGATATGAGATAAAAAAAATATTTTTACCTTTCGAGCAGAGGCAGATGACATTTCATCACGGGAAAGCTCATACTGTTCAACCTCACGAACAGAGTTACGACTTGGTCCATTGCTTGCAAGTTTGCTCATCTTGAATAAAAAATTGAACAAAAATTCAAAATTTCCTTGCCTTGAAAAAAATTCTTTATCTAAACCTTTTTTCTTCCTTCTGCATTCGACAACGATATAAGATAAACGTCAACATTAACGTTGAAACGAGTTTTTCAAAAATAAAAAAAATAAAAAACGTCACGCACTAACTTTTTTTTTTCAAAATATTACAATTCCACTATACAACTATTGAAGTCTTCGCGAAAGGAATAAACACTGGTAAAAAAAAGTATCTGTTCAAGATCACCTGATCTTTTTAAATATATGACAAAAACACAATGTACACCTTTCACTCTAGTTTAATTTTTAATATCTGATTCTTTCTCCTACTTGTGAATTAGTGTTAATTTTATACCATGTAAAAACATGATTTTCTTTACACCTTTGATGAACTCTTTCGAAACACTTCTGGCCTATCTATCTTCCTATCAATCACTTTTGTACAATTTTTCCTCCCCTTTGTATATTCTCAATATGTATATTATTGTGTTCCGCTTCTTCTCCCATTACTTCCCTAGCCAAACAAACATCATATTATTATTATATATTGCCTTCATCAATATTTCCACTGAAAATGTTGTCATGAACTAGAAATTTTTGGTACGTAATATGTAATTCGTATATTGATTTGCACTCATCAAAACATGCTCAATAGTGAGCAGTCAACAAACACACTGTCCAATATTCAAATTTAATTCAGCTCTAATAGTTAACTCTTCATGTGATTAGCATCTACTTGACATTTCAAACCATTTAAATAGATATATGTATATGTGCATTATATCATTAAGGCATCTCATGTATTATTCATTAATCATTAAGAAATATTTATGGATGAATGCAGCATGGACTGTCATAAACTGTTTTGCAGTAACACATGTATATATAATGTATACATATTATTATTTTTTTAATGTAAAAGTACGTGTGATAGAAGAGTGCTTTTGCTTCTTTTCTTCTACTATGTTCATATTGTTGTGACAGACTGTTCGTCTTTTGTTTTTGAAACTTTAGTCCTAACATGTATTCCTAAATATGTATTTATTTATTTATTTACTTCTTCATCGTAGTGACCATAGTCATATGACAAGTGAAAACAATATAATAATTATCGATAACTCCTACACACACAGAGAGAGAATAAAGAACAAAGAAATATGTGCAAAGGAATTCATATTTAATTTATGTATCCTTCCTGTAACTCATTACAATACTAATTACGGATGCGGATTGAATACTTTGATTACTAAATGCGGATGACAAAAAAACGCCATAAGTTCGTGCCCTGGCTTTCCTGTCGTAAGGCGAGCACCTTGTCACGTATCATGAATAAATCACTGGGAATTTTATTTGTATACTTTTACTAAACAATGTCGGATATCTAAAATGTTAACCATAAACTACGCATCCAAAATTTAAACTTATATATATGTAAGCCTAAGGAAATACTGTGTGTACACTAAAGATGTTCGCAACCTCAGTGGGAGAAAAATACTGAATTTCAGGTTGAATAATAATTGTTATTGTTGTGTGTGCCTAGAAAAATTTAACTTTTCAATTTTCAAAGCTATACAAAATAATATGAAACTAACAGTTGAAATAATAAGCTATCAAGTAGAGCATGAATATTGCTTACATGTACATGAATATTTCTGTATGTATAATGTGTATATAATCATATGCAATATTCAATTTATTGCAGTGAAAATCTTCTTAGTTGTGTGCACAATTCATGAGCACAACAACGATAATGATAATGATATTTGGTGCTATAATTTGCTCATTTTGTAGTCAAAAAATTAAAACACTGAGAATTCCTAATATTGTATACGATCTAATGTAATCTAAAACGTTCTTTACTGTAATCAGTAATCAGTGTGTACTTACTACTTACAACCTGAATACAATCATATCATCTTCTACTAAACACTAAATGACCAATAAAACGTACATGGGGATAAAATATGTATACTACTGTCTCTGATGGGTACATCACAAATCTTGAATCTCAAATGTTTTTTTTTTGTCTTTTAGGTTTTGAAAAATTCATTCATCAACCATGAATAAAAGATGGCAACATCTTTAATATTATACTAATTTAGAATGCTAACTTATAGTAATAAATAATAATAATATAATATATACACTGAATACTGAATATATACTCTGTGGTCTCTCTCCTCTCTTCATGTAACATGTATTATAATATTGTTTTTGTAATGGTAGATTTTATGGTCACAATTAATACATTATCATACATTAAAATATTGTATATACCTTCTCCACAAGTTTTCAAAAAGCATTACGGAAAAATTCTAAACAGTCATTTGAATGACTTGTATGAGACCATGTGTGTATTATGTATACATATGGACACATTTCTGAGTTTTGATGACGTGATCGTTTAGTTTACAAAGGTTTGAAATTCAAATTTTGAAAATAAGTATTTAAATGAGATACATAATATATTTCAATTATTACTTACTACTAATATAATATGCCTTTCTTAATCAAAATTCTAAAAAGTTATGTGACTTTTCTCCTCTGCATATTATACATACATACCTATATGCCAATACACATTTGAATACGTGTGTATTGTGTACTACGTGCTACTCATTCTATAACAAGTACTATCAAAATTTTAGGCTATGTGAAAACTCCTACTTCTATACTGTCTCTCACAAAGATTCTTTGTTCCTATCATATTTTCCTTTCAGTATTTTAATGTATAATATGTCAGTTAAGTACATGTCATAAAATTTAAAGAAAGGAATTATTACTCACACAAACATGAAAATTACATCATGTTTTAGAATAAATAAACAAGCACATTTCCAGTATATTTCCCATTTCCCATCATCATCAAGATGCACTATACTTAATTAGTGGTGAAATTTCAGCATAATAATCATAAATTTTTGTAACCCTTTTTGTTGAATTCTCCTGTTCTAAAAGATAAATAAATAATAATACATAATGATACAATAATAAAAGTAAGTCTTACGGAAAAGCACAGTTTAAACTTGACTCGTCGCATATGCATGGAAATTGCCATAAACTTGGCTTTCAAGTCGATCATGCTTCAAATGACACCAGGCTTAATGAATGGTACAGCAATGTATTACTGTCTGTTGGACTTGTGTCCTTGCCGTGGTCCGTTTTGAACGATTGATTGATACACGATGGTGGTAGTGACCTTGACTGTTTATACTCCTGGATTAGGAGTGAAGAGTTGACTTCTTTTCTTCAATATATTTTCTGCTGACATGCAGTTTTTTCTTATGTTCTTAATTGATGGCAGTGGTAATGGTCTTGGTTCTTCGTCTAAATTTTATCCTTATTTTTCTATTTCGTTGTTTACGTCTTAGTCGTATTGTAGTGAGGACAGTAAATAGGACAACTTGTTCAAAATGATACATAAAACTAATACTTGTTTTGGCCGTTTTTGGGTCTAGATGTATTTTACCTTTGATTATTTTTTTAATTGAAACTTATAACTATCAGAAAATCGGACTCTTTTTTAGTAACAAGAGAATAACCGACATTTGTAACACAATAAGAATAATAAAAAAAGAGAAAAAAACAAGAAAGAGAATATCAAAATTGAAAAATTTTAGTTTGTAGCTCCTTTAATACAATTTTTTTAAAATTTTTATCGTTAATACTTTCAATAATATAATGGCGAGTATAAAGTACAACACGTGTACAACTGATATGTATTGATAAATTTTTTCAAAACTATAGATATAGATATTTTTTAGTGTATAATATAAATATATAGAAAATAGTTTTTTCAAAAAAATAAATGTTCTTTTGTTACACACAATGAATCATACGATTACAATATGTAAGAGAAAAAAAATTGAATAACAAATAAATATTGTAAATATCAACAATATATATGAATTAAATTATTTTTTAAAAAAATGATTGGTGGATAAAAGTAAATAATTAATAATTGTTACAAAGACTTTGAAAAACAATAAAGAATTCTATGTCTCTCTCTTTCTGATACAAACAGAATAGTAAGACAAAATATTAATTAGTACACGATGTCCTGCTATATATATTTCATTTGTACGGGTTATTTATCTGTCCTTTTGTCTTCCTAATGACACAACGGAGAGAGTGATAAAATTCTTAACTTAATTACTCACTATATCTCATATTTTGTGTAGTATTCGGATTTCTGGTTTAAGTTCAATCACACAAAAGCATATATATACATATACATCATACATACAGAAATTCTGTAAAGAGTTACATTTGGTCTTTCCGACTTCATTAACATGTACCTACAATATATATAACAATTTGGTTGTATATAATATTTAGTAGAAATCCAGTTGGCTGTATTTTCAATATATATATACTGTGTCATGTAAGTGCGCACTATTTTTTAATTAGGTACACACGTATTATAACATATATCATATTATTATTATTATTGATTCATACAAAATATGATTATATTATAAAATAAATGAGCATATTGCGTGTACCATGGTCATTACTCCACACTTCATCATTAAAAATTAAAAACAAGGTGATGAAGTGATGTGAGCTTTATCTTCTATGCATGCTTTTCTCTTTCAAGGATTCATATATATGAAATGACATTACGTGACATGACGTGTAAATATTATATATACTTATCATCACTTTTGAGATTATGTAGACACAAATTCTTTTCAATACAATCAGGTTAACATATTATAAATTATAGTATCACAAATTGTTAGTCATCCTACATCAAGCAGAATGTGTCACAACACATGATTCTATTCTGCATTCTGTACGTTAAACATATTATGTTGTTTTCCATCTTATATATTCTGCTTTTGTCCACTTGTTATTTTTTAAACATAATAATAATAATAATAATTGGAACTATGGATTATGGACACTGCACGAACCCACTCATTTAATGTGTTCAATAATAAGATTTTTAAAAAAAATATCTGTACACTACATAACTTTAAACATTAGCTGCTATTGACTTCTTTTTCTCCATCATTTATTTCTTTTTCTACTACTACTACTTCTTCTTCTGTTTCAAGTCTTTTTTCAGTTTCTTTTATAGTAGTAATGGTTGAATTGGAAGTGTCTACTTGATAATTATTGTCAATACTAAATCCAAATCTTTCACATAGAAAAGAGATAACTTCATCCCGTTGTGTTAAATTATTAAAAACTTTCCGTTCTGCTTTGGTTAAAATTCCTTCCAGCATTTGAATATTATGCTTATGAAATAATGTGAAATGAGTGTCCATG
>JABASP010004410.1:0-10198 GCA_019776565.1 Sminthurinus signatus
TGATACATGCGTATACATATCTATAGCTGCTCATAGATTTTAAAATCTGCATGCCCCTGATATCTACAATGTTCAGGAAATTCTCAATTCAACTCAATATTTTCAATATAGTAAAGAACAAAGTCTAACAGTGAGATTTTCATACTTGTGCAAATTAAAACTGAAAACTTTTATTGCTAATTGCTTACCTTTGAACTACTACAAGCGACATTTTGATGTTGATGTAGATCGTTTTATAGGTGCACGGAATAATTTCCTTGTATCCCTTTATTTTTTATTTCTTTGTCTTAAAACTTAAAACTTTCACGATAACATTATTTCAACCTGCAAAAAAAACATAGAGGATTAAAACATTTTGACTTTTCTTTTCATTACTCAAAGAGAGAGAGAAACACAAGAGGAAAACTGATGTAAAGTAAAAACTTTTTATAATTACTCAAAGATCAAAAAACAGAGGAGAGGTCAAATGGCAAATGTATGCATTATACATTATGCTACGTATATGTAGATAAAAAATGAAAACAATCAAAATGCTCCTTCACTACAAGCTTCAAACTTTAGCTTTTGCAGTAACCTGTACACTGTACATAAAGCAATTGAATAGAGAGAATAATCTTAATTCCGCAATATGATGCATGACGCAAATAATGAAACAATAAGTACAGCTGCATTTAATCTCTTACATCTTCTTAAATATATATTTCTTTCAGCGTCATTTTAATTTTCAATATATAACACTCTTGTGTCAACTGTCAACTGTACTGTCTGCTGTATACTGTATTATTTGTTATTTTTGTTATACTCTTTTGTTTTAAGGAAGAGTGAAATATGAAAACTGACAAACTTAAAAATCCTCTCTGTAACTTTTTGGTCACACTATGTTCAATCGTACTTAACTGCAAACTGCAGGCTGTAACAACTAACAACAAGAGTATACATGTGTACCTATTTACTAGTACTTTCATAATAATAATGTACGGCTCAACACCTTCAAAGTTCAACATTCAACATGAAAAACAGCAAAAAGCAACAACAACAATATATATCAAAGTAATCGCATCAAATACTCTATTGTCAATCTTCATTAGTGTTTCTATACTGCACAAGAACAATACCTAAATACTAAATACATAGCCATGCACCATATGTGTAATGTGTACATAAGAAGAGCAATAAACAGTGAAGGATGTAAAGATGAACAAAAAAAACTGCATAATATAGACTACAGAAGCAATACATGAGCTAAAATATAAAATAAAAGTGTATCAGTAGGTACAGTAAATAAAATCCGTCTGCATGCTACATTCTACACAGTATACAGTATACAGAGACATACAGAGATTGAACTGCACAAAAATTACAAATTTCTCTCATTTTTTTATCGTTTCGCCTCGTTTTTGGTTGCAAGTAACTTCCCATCTCCAACCATAAAATCATATAGCCGATAGACGATAGACCAAAATCCATGCTACACATTACACACATATTTAATGTATTGTGAATTGGAAAATGATGAACAATTTATTATTTTCATACCTTTGATTTTGTTTGAAGCTCTTCTTTGTATTTATTATTATTTATTAGTAATCAGTGCGTTTCCTTTTTTTTCAACTGTATAAAAATCCCACATTCTAAATTTTAAATTTTAGTTCACCATAAAAGTAAGTTATTTGAAAAACTAAAAAAACTCAATAATGTTAAAAACGTTCAATACTTTATAATTTTTATAAGTAAATTGTTAAGTACTTATACACAATGTACAATGTACAACACAAAACACGAGGTTTTCAAACTAAATATATGGGGAAGGGTCACTAGTTTTTGTGGTTCATTGTGACTTGACGATACTGATACTGATGCTTACTTGAAAATGGAACTGATTTTTTAGTCAAATTTCAAATGTGATGATTTGACTATAACACCAGCTTATAGTTTACAGTAGATAGTGGTAACATGAACTACTCATGTTTGCTTCAAGTTTCTGTAAAATATACAACGTACAATGTATGATGTGTAGTGTGTCACTGTATCTTTTTATCAATTTGTCTTAAAACTTTAAACATGCTATTTTTATGTAAACACCTTTGTATGTGTGTAAAAAGATTTGATTATTGCAGGTAAAATCCACTGTTCACTGATAAAATGCCAACATTTGACGACGACGAAGGTATTCCTTGTCGCAACTCACACACATTGCAACTAAACTCTCTTTGAAAGGAAAACAGAGAGAGAGAGAAAGACAGAGAGAGCGAGAGAGAGGAATAGGCAGAGAGTATAAGTAAGCAGTTAAGTGTTATAATAACATGGTAAGAAGTAAGTATCAAGCTGTTTTTCTCTCTACTGTAATAAGTACAGAGTACAGCTTACAGCTTTGCAAACTATACAAAATACAACAAAAGTCTTTGTCGACGACAAATCCACCTCGTGTTTATACACACATGTACATAACATTATTAACCATTCTCCATACTAGTTATGTTTTACATTATTATCATGTACAAAGTATACTCAATATTATATACAACGCATAACAACTAACAACAATAATGCAGGACGGTTTCTGAATTTTGAATGTATGGAAATACTATTGAATATTATAGATACTATACAGTTTACAGAAAAATATGATGAAAGTATATCATGTAATATTCTAGTTTCTAGTTTTTGTAGAATGTTAGAATATTATAGAATCGATCTATAATCTAGTCATTTTAGTTTTTAGCTTATGGTGTGTAGTACAAGTTACAAAAGTATGAAAGTCTTGATTTTACCCTGAAAAAAAAATACAAGTTCGATAGGAAAATTAATCATAGTCATTATACCTGGTTATGCTAGTATAAACATACTTACATTATTATATACAATATATATCCCTTACTTATCTAATCTCCATTCTCTTCAACACGCATGCATGTGTCTGATGTACACCGATAACAAATACTACTACTAAAGTTTTTACGGGCAAATAGTCTTGGATAAGTGTATGTATTGAATATAAAATATAATGTATAATGTACATCGTACATGCATACATAGTTACCTACGTCCACAGTCCGCAGAATAGTATTCGACAAATAAAATATCTATGTAATATGTAAAACGTACCATGATTTTTATGTAGGTATCTTGAAACTGAAATGTAAAAAAAAATGTAGCACCTCTATACTCTGTAATATTCAAATTATTTTGCAGAGATACTCTGCAGAATTAATGTTTGTGATATAATAAAAACAATCATCATCATTATCATCATCACCATCGCCATACTCCATACTACTACTGGAATATCATATAGAATAAAACCATATCAAGAGGAGAAAAGTTTTTTCTCTCCATACATGTGTGCTGTGATCAGTTTTAGAGTAGCTGCTAAAGTCGAAAATGTAGTGTATTTATTTATAACAACCTGCGTATTTAGCAAGTAACTAGCATCTACATTCTAAATAAGTACATATACATAATACATAGCGAAACGGGTAATATGAGAACATTTTATTTTGATGGTCTCATACTACATACTATAGATATGTATATAGGTAGGTATATGCATAACTACTTTATCCTATATCTATACATGTAAGTATGTGTACATATATTCATGTAATAATACACATCTTTTTAAATTTTAGATAGTGTATGAGTATGACTAAATAGGAGTAATATGTGAAAAATTATAATTGGATCTGGAAAGTATGGCATAATTTATAGAAAACCTTTAAAAAAATTTTTGAAGGAAAGTGAAAAATTGTAATATATAATTACGTGTGTGACATATGCTTCAATAGCTCAACTCGTGTACAGAAATATAGATTATGCTCTTTGCCCTAAAATATACACATTATAATAATATATTATGCAATACATGTACTACCAATAATTTATTTTAGTATATTTATATATAATATAATATACTTTTTCCTTTTTTTAAAAAAATCAAACGTATCAAAAGTAGAATAAAAACTGCTGTTTGTACACATAAATAACTTGAGAAGATTACTTTATTCAAACCTTTACATACATAATAGTAATAGATATAGTAATAATATGGGTAGTATACAATAAGTGTACATATAATATATATTTTACATTTAGTTGTGTGCTGCGTATATATATAATATATAATTTGTTGTAATATATTTTCATATTTAATGCAATACATTAATAATAATATAAGAGCTGTAATCGTTTATAAACACATATTATTATTACATTTACACAAAACGTCTCACTATTATTTTTCTTGACATTAAAAACATTTTACACAAAGTTTTAAACATTGCCTATTCTATTATTATTTATTATACTCTTATTTAATGTTTCATGCTATAGTTAAAATACTACTTATGTATATAAGTTTTGTGTTTAGGTTTTATATATATAGTTAATTAAAACAAATTTCATTTAAACCTTAGTTAAGCCGAGTACACGTACAAGTAATTATATAATAGTCATTCCTGTTGTTTCTTTTAGTATTTAGACTCTTATTTATTTACTTGAATATTTAAAAAAGGCAATGTTATTTCAAAGATTTTTGATCAAAATTTGACTCTAGCCACGTATGGCAATTCCGAGTTTCTGATTATTTTTCATTTAAAAAAATAATAAACAATAATAATGATGCTATGAATCCAGAGTTCAAGCTAATGTATATATACTTAAAACGTTTATACAAAAGCAATTCTCATATAGTAACCAAATTGTAGTGATATTTAATGGTAAATGTTAAACATATATATATTATGATGTTTAAACCTGAATAACAGAGAGTTTTATCGCATTTCTTTAACTAATAATAATAACAAGAAACTTTTGCTAAAAGTAATCCGTATAACGCTATCTTTACTAGATGACTCTTTTTCGATTTGTAGATTAATTTCTAAATGTGATCAATTGTGTCATGAAATAATAACCAAAGAAAAAGAATATCTTCCCCATTAAACATTAGTAGTAGAACTCAAATATATATTATAATATATAACTCAAAACATGTACACATGACCAATATACCTAAATTAATACTACTTTTTCTTACAATTTACAATACAGTATAAATTATCATTTTTCTTTTTTTTTTACAACTTATAAACTTTAAGATATTTTCAATAACAATAATAACTATTACCCTTTAAAAAAAACAAGGACAACAAAAAATTAAGTATAGTCACTGTATGTATATTATATACACAATATTATAGCGATTCTTATCTGGAAATAATTAAATCTGTATTGATTTAATCCAATAAAGCATGATCCATTAAATCGTCATCTACCGTCATTGGACTTGCATGAGAAGAATGAGGAGACTGAACTACAAGTGGGCTAAATAAATAAATAAATAAATAAAAAGGATATTGTTAGTATATAATTTTATGTCAATCATAGCTACTACAACATTCTCCACACAACATAATATAACATTTTATAGTATTTTTAATTGAATTCAGTTACCTGTACTGAAGTAAAGCTGGAGAATTTGGTTGTGGAGAGTGAACTATGTGTACAGAGACAATGGGAACATTATTATTATTATTAGATGATGACGATGTTGATGACGAAGAGGACGAAGATGAGGTTGATGTTGCTGCTGTAGTTGTAGTTGTTGTACTTGGAATTTGTGTAGAACTTGTAGAAGAACTAGCTGTTGTTGATGGCTGTTCAGTTATTGGGACGGGAGGTGGTGGCATCACAATACTTGGATTTGTAGTGTTTACATTACTACTACTACTACTACTTGTTGATGATAAAGTATTATTTTCATTGAAGGTTGTTGTAATTGGATTAGTAGTGTTTGAGTCCTTACTCTCAGCTACATTTGATCCAATTGACAAATTACTCGCTGAACTAATACTTGAGTCTGTAGTGGATTTTTTACTATTTCCACTATCAGTTGGTGGAACATCAATAAATAGTTGATCTTGATCAGGACTGAGAGCTGGTGAACTAGTATTCGTTACATCCCCTGTATTGATTAATGGAGATTCAGAAACGGGTTGTTTTGGTGTAGTTGGAATTGTTACAGTATTTTTGTAAATGTTTTCTCCTGCTTGTATACCCATATTTCCTGTATCTGGATCAGCTGAAACATTATTTAAATGAAATGAGTTATATTAATTATGTGACCATTTATACCCTTCTATAATATAGTATTATTTTTTATTAGATAATATTATATCATGTAACATAATATACTATGTAATAGGCTAAACATAAAACATAAACAAGTTTGATATGGATTTTGTTATACAATACAATTTTACTATAATATTAACTTACGTGATTCTGGTGATATAAATTCATTAACATTGGAACTTTCAACATTTACTGGACTAGCCACTGTAGTTTTATTTGAAATAGAGGTGGATGTTGTTGTATCATCCAGTCCTGGAATTATTTGAGTACTTGAAGTAGATGAAGATGATGATTTTGTATCCTCACTACTCTTGCTACTATTTTTTAAATTACTAGAAACAAGTGATTCATTTGTTCCTAAAGTTTGATTTTCATTTGTAGTTGAATCAGGTTCACCAGCTGAAATATTAGTACTAGCTTGTTGTTGATTTTCATTAGTACTATTACTGGAGCTTTTAGCTTTCTGTAAAGAAGTGTTGGATTGATTATTTGAATTTTGATTTCGTACAGTATTAGATGAAACTAAATTGGATGTTGTTGTTGATGATGATGATGTTGTTGTTGACGACGAAAAATTCATTGGTGAACCTCCCATTGTTGTTGGTGATGATGATGAAGAATTTGTAAATGATGATGAAGTTGGTTTTGAACAATATTTTTTCATTTCTTCTAAAAATGGGATTTCAGAAGAAGCAATGGATGCTGAAGATAATTTAATTAATTTTGTTGGTTCAGAGGAAGTGGATGCCGATGATGATTGACCTGAATTTCCAACCAATGGTTTAGATGACGAAGATGTAGCAGTTGATGATGATGATTCAATTGAACTTGACATTAAAATTGAACTACTTCCACTAGTTGTATTGCTACTACTTGAACTTACAGCAACATCAAGAGAATTTTGGGATACAAGTGGTGATGAAAATGTCGGTAAATCGGTTTTATCTTTAGTACTATTACTACTTGTGTCTTTATTATTATTATTATTATTATTGTTATTATTATTATTATTATTATTTGTGTTTCCAGTATTACTCTCAATTTTATCTTTTTCTTGTAAAGATGAGTTCGTATTATCTGAAATTGTATTCGAATTAATAACATTTGATCCAGATGTGATTGATGATGATGTTGTTGTTGTTGTTGTAGAAGTGTTGGTGGGAGTAGTAGTACTATTAGGAATCACACCACTTGATACATTACTTGTTTTATCTAAAATATTTTCTTTTGTTGGTGTAATAGCATCATTTGATTTTGATGATGATGATGTAACAACAGTATTATTAGAAGGTGATGTATTATTCTTTGGTGAATATTCATTTATATTACCCGATATATTCGTAGTAGTAATTGTTGTTGCTGCTGTTGTTGTTATTGTAGTGGAAGGTGTATTACCACTACTACTACTTGTGGTACTACTATTATTACTAGATTTCTTTGGAATTTGATATTTAGTAATATCAAATTTAGGTGTGTCAAACATACCAGCTCCTGGAAGAAATAATGCTCTTGTCAAATCAACTTCATCTTCTTTTCTTGGTTGTTTAGTAGAAGAAGAAGAATTACTTCCAGTATTTCCACTTCCACTATTAGAATTTTGACCTGGACTGGATTTTATTGATGATCCTGATGATTTCTTTTCTAAATTAGATGTTGATGAGGATGATGATGATCCATCTTTATTTGTATCTTTTTCTGTATTTCTATTGGTATCTTTATTTCCAATATTAATATTTTGTCCACTACTTCCTCCACTAGTATTAGATTTTTTAATATTGCTATTATTATTATTATTATTAGATCCCATACTAGTATTTCCAGTATTTATTCCTCCAATATTTGATGAACTACTACTACCTCCAATATTACTTCCAATTTTTGTAATAGATGATGAACTGGATAATTTAACACCAGTTATTCCTTTTTTACTACTTAGTGCTTTCATACTAGATTTTAGTGTATCTTTTACAGCATTTAAACCTTTACTCTTGACATCTCCTGAACTTTTTGTTTTTCCTAATGTCATTTTTAAACCTTGTCCACCCGGTTTCACCATATATTCAGGATTATTTGCACCACCAGTTCCTCCAGTAGTATTATTGGTATTTCCACTATTTCCACTTTGATTTGTGATATTATTATTATTATTTCCACCAGAAGAAGTATTGTTATTATTATTTGAACCTCCATTATTATTACTACTACTTGTATTGTTTCCTGTACTACTACTTGGTTTCTTTCCTTGTTGTGTAATTTGTATAACATCATTTGTAATATTTGTAGATGCTTTAAGATAATCTTTTTGACTCATATCTTTTGAAATTTTTGTTGTATCATCTGCCTTAGTTAATAAGTTGTCAATAATAGCACTAAGACCTTTCTTTGCACTGGAACTATTATTATTATTATTATTAGGATTATTGGGATTATTATTACCACCATTTCCACTGCTGCTATTACTACTACTTGTATTACTACTACCACCTGTTGAATTACTTCTTTGAATTTGGGCTGCTAATGATACTTGAGATTGTTGTTGCTGTTGTTGTTGTTGATGTAATTGTTTAGTAGCTTCTAAAATTCCTTTATTTAATAAGTTTGTTTTCATAAAATTTGTCATTTCTGTAATACTTGTATCTTGTCTCAAATTTCCAACAACTGTTCCACTATTAGAAGTATTTCCTAATGAATTTGTATTCAAATTTCCAAGAGTAAGTGGTAAAGAATTATCAGTTAATGCTTTCAAATTAGGTATTAAATTAGCAGCAACTGAGTTTGGATTTCCAAGACCAACAACAGATAAATTTTTTGCAATTTTAGGATTTCCTTGAAAACTTGATTTTCTGTCTTTATTATTATTGTTGTTATTGCTATTATTACCACTATTCATCATTTTATTTTTAAAGGATGATGTTGATAATGAAGAACCCGAAGAGGATGTGGATTGTTGAGTTGATGAACCATCTTGATATTTACTTGATGGTGAACCAGATACAGATTTTAATGTTGATACACTTGGTTTTCCACCAATTTTTGGAGTTGGACTGGTACCGCTATTACTACTACTACTATTACTTGATTTTGATGATGGTCCACGATGAGTAGAAGAAGATAAACTTGGTGAACCAGGTTTTTTAAGACTTAAATTTCCAAATGGTGGTGAAACTCCTTTTGTTACACTCATTCCAGAATTATTACTATTTTGTTTATTACCAAATTTTTCACTAAGTGATGTAAAAACATTACCAACACTATTAACTCCAGTTGAACTCAATAATTTTGGTTGTTTATTACTAATAAAATCTGAATTAATTGGTACACCATCTTCATCTAATAAAGCTGGAATTATACTTGATGCTTTTCTTTTCCTTTCTTTTTTGTTATTATCACTCAATGATGATGATGATGATGTAGATGAGGAGGATGAGGAGGAGGATGAAATATTTTTCTTTTTCAATATTGTTGAACCATCATTATTGTTATTTGTTCCTTGTGATGATGAATCTTCATTTTTCTTATCTTTTAAAGAACTTTGGTTGATATTACTATTATTATGATTTCCTGAATTTAATTTTTTCAAATTATGAATATCATTCATCATCGGTTTTGGGTGAATTGGAGTCACTGTGATTGAATTTGGAATTTGAACTTGTGGTAGAGGAATAATCTGAATACCTATAAAATAATAAAAATAACACCAAACATTATTATTATATATAATTTACATTTTTATAGTATGATTAAACAATTACAGGCAAACATGAACAAAACAATACACAATTACAGACAAGCAAAATTCAATATTAATAATAATCATCAATCATTGTACAATATAATTTAATGTACAAATAACATATATTACCAATAATTATCAAAAAATAACAAATATTTATGATTATCATTATAAAATTTTAATACCTGGCCTCATAGCAGCAAGTAAAGAATTTACAGTAGATGAACCCATAGACGAATTAGTTGAAACTGGAGTTATGCTCAAACTTGGAGTAACCAATGGTTTAAAATCTGTACTTCCTGAGTCATTTCCACTTTGTTGTTGATTTAAAATTGA
>JABASP010004411.1:0-10196 GCA_019776565.1 Sminthurinus signatus
ATGAAACCCTGACATTTAATATGAAAAATTAAGACAGATGTGATAGAAATGGTCGATGAAAAAAGATAAAAAGGAGGATTCTTTGAAGATTCTTCGAAGGTTCAAGATCCAAGACATGAATCTAATGATTGTAAACTTATCTGTGGGTTGAAGACTGTGAAGACACGCGTCAACTCATACGAGATGAACTAAAACCAAAACCAAAACCAAAGCCAAACAATAAATAAATAAATGTGTACAGTGTACAGAGTAAGCAAACGAATGTAATCCTCATTGACATGTACATACAACATATGTGTATTTTTGCATTTACGCGTTTGTGTTTGTACTTTGTAGCTGAGAACATGAGACATGAGAGATGCAAATGGAAAAAAAGCATGTAAAATGTAAAACTAGTGAAAATCGAATGCAATACTAGAACATAGAACCAATATGAACATCGAATCAAACCTCTAACAATTTTTTATTTCTTATGTATGTGTGATGTCTAACATCAAACATGTATCGTATGTAAAGTAAGTCCTATTTGTCTCTGAGAATGAAGAATGGAGGATGGAGATTCCAGAGGGAAGACGCAACTCATGCATGTGCATCTCATCTGAGCACTGAGCACTGAACACACATGATTGGGATTTGGGAAATGCAACTGTTTACGCTTGTTATCCGATTACCCTTTGACTTTTGACTTGACAGTGTGTATTATTTTACATCCCATGCATACATTTATATTTACTCCAATAAAAAACATAAACAAGAATTTAAATTACATGATTCATGACCATCATGAATCATGAAGTATCACACCAGACTAACAGTCCCAGTGATCAGTGATACCTCAAAATTTAAAAGTATCTATTACCGGAATATTAAATTTCTATAGCTTCTATAGTAAATTCTATACTACCCTGACTTATTCTAATAGACAATATTGATGGATATCATGATAGTTTTTAGACTATTGATAATTGATATTGATTGAAATATGTAAATAAATCTAAAATATATTTCATAGTTGAATTACTGATACTAAATTATTGGGAAAAGTGAAAACAGCAAAGTAAAAATGAAGCAAATTCCATAAATTTTTAAAGCTATTCAACAAGCACGTAACGAGATACGAGATATCAGAATGTCATGTTTAGTCGTGTGTCTTGACTTTAAGGGGAAAAGATTGCATTCCCTGTCAGACAATTTCTCTCTCTATATCTCTCATTCTCTCGCTCATACACACACACACACACCCATACTCAACTTGAGTTTGCATCACTAACAGATCGCAGATACAAAAAAAGAAAGAAAGAAGGAAAACATGGGAGAAGACACGGTGATGTGAAGAACAGGAAAACTCAAGTTGTTGTTCTATTCCCAAGCCGAAAGCCGACTATGCTTGTCTCAAATTCTCAAACGTCTCTTCGTCTCTCATCTCATCTCGTCTCTCTCTCTGCGTCTCCCTGTGTTTTGTGTTTGTGTCTGTGAAAAGGTGTGCAAAAACACAAAACACACAACGAGAAGTTCAAAACACTTCATTAGTTATAGATAACTAGATAGTTGAGAATTAAGAATGAGGACGAGATCAGAGTTTAAAAGAAGTATATATCTGTAGAAATTGGGTGTTGGGTTTGGTTTTGGTTTGGGTTTTTTTTTGTTCTCGAGTTTTTTGCCCCGTGTCTATTCTAATTCCTGAAAAATTCAAAACATCTCTGTTCTCTCCCTATACTCGCTACTGCATATTGTGAGCTGTGCTGTGCATATATAAAATACTGACTGCATATTGTATATTGAATCCTAAATACTAAATACTTCCGTCCAAGTCAGTTTGCTATCCCTCCATCGTCATTTGAACAAATGTATACACAACTGATAATATCGATAGATATTCTAGATTCTAGAGTCTAGAATCTAGAATCTAGAATCTCAAGAGACCTCATTTCTCGTTTCCCTCGTTCTGCACTCTGAGCACTCATATTCATTTTATATTCATTTACTCAATACTCAATATTTTTATGAGCTTGTTCGACGAGAGACGAGAGACGAGAGAAAAGTGAAAAGTGTATTATGCACATCGAGTATTGAGCATTGAGTATTGAGAGAATTGAGTATATTGAGTATTGAGAGCTGAGAGAGGAAAAGAGTTGGCCACAGCACTGTACGAGGATTATAAGTAACAAGTACCATTACGCTCAACATTTACATAACATCATAAGGACCAAACAGAAACATCATCACGAACTTCGAGAGACATAGAGATCCGAGATTCGGAATTCAAGAATACAAAAAACAAGAATACATATATTATTATATATCTGCCTACAGAATTCAGAATATGATAGGAAAAAGACGGGAAGATGAAATATTTACTCAGCGAGTGAAAAAGTTATAAATATTCCTTTTTTCTGCGTTCCTCTCCTCCATCGTCTATCGTCTACTGCTCACAACAACAACAACTGTGCTTTGCTAATACTTCATACTTCATAATAATTTGAACGCCTGTATAATGTATCATGTACAACATATCCAAGATCCATGAAGAAAAATGCACAACAGTTTGTGTAGTATCTTCAGTATTCAGTATTCAGTGTGCAGTGTTGTAGAGAAGCATATATACAATATACATAATTTGTATACATAAATACGGCGACAGGCGGTCTATAATTATTATACCGAGGTATTTGGTATTTGGTACATGAAATCACAGGGAATAGTGAATGTGTCCTATATACTTATTTACGTAGACTGCAGACTTTACCAGAGTGATTTTTGTGTTTTGAGTTTTGAGCTCATCCTCATTTTACTATTTGCACTCAAATATCGTGTGGCATCTCTCCTTCAATTTCTCAGCAAGTTCAAGACTCTAAATTCTAAACTCTAAACTCTGAATATTTTTTATACATGTGATAAGATAACTTATAATTATTAGAGGTGTAAGGGATCGTAGTGACAAGATATTAAAATTATCGTCCATCTTCTTTAGTTTATTGCCGATATTTTCTCCGATACTTTAATAGATATATTCTAAATTCAAAGCATGTGTATTATTTAGACATGTGAATAGAGGATTCTGTATTCTATATTCCGTGTCAGACACCTAAGTGGAGTATAAAAAAGATAAGACAAAGAGGAGGAGAGTGAGGACAAGGAAGACAGGAGTAAAAAGTGTAGGTAATAGGTACGCTACTTGTGTGTTGTGTGTAGTGTGTAGTGTGTAGCAAGATCTTCTTTTTTTTGGCTCTTGCTCTTATCAATATTTTCTCATGTCATGTCATAATTCCATAAACATTTGCTCCTCGTCGTCATCGTAAATACAGTGTACAGTGTACAGTCAAGAGCCAAGACGGTAGACAGTAGTCATCGTCGTCGAGACTGAAGAGAGACGTGCATTAACACTTGGGTTTACACGTGAATTCCTATTTGTATTTCTTATGCAGATTTCAGAGGATTAAGTGGTGTAATGTGTGTGTGTGCTAAATATACATGAAAACAAATATACGAGTTTCTCTTCTCTCTTCCTCAAGTTCAAAAGTCAACCACAGACCTCCAGCAAGCTTTTATCAGTTGTGCATTGTGCATCCAGTTTTTATTCTTTATACTTGATTCTAAATCCTCAATTCCTGAACTGCTGTCCCTGAAAATCTTCAATTCAGTGTTCAGTTTTACTTTTAATGTGTGTGTAATATTTTATACTTTGAAACCAAATTAATAATAATAATAATTTAATAAATAAAAACATATATAATGAATAAAACAATGGAACACTCCGTTAGATCACAGTCGTTGGGAAAATAGTGAAAAAAGCCTCGTAAAAAGTTTAAATAAATTGTGAAAATGCGTGAAATAGTAAAAGATAAACCATTTATACTCGGCTCACCATTTTCAATAACGAGGATGTTGAAATTCACAGTTCTTTTACTATTTATTTTGTTGGTCATGTTCGAATTTCCTACATCTATTGCTTACACTACGAATGTGAGGGAGTCAAAGGAACGTCATGCTCATCATCATCAACATCAACATCAAAATCCAACTCCGCAATGTCCAGCTGATATCGTATGTAAAATATAAAGTCAATCAATCTTTTTTTCATAATAATTAATTAAGGATTAAAGCTTTAATTTTGGTATTTTTGTGTCAATTTAAACAAAAACAGAAAGCATGCATAGAGCCGGTAACATCAAAAGTATGTTCTGGCAATGGGGCTTGTGTTTGTGGCCAATGCGCTTGTTTCCAGACGGATTTTGAGAAATATTACGGCAGATTTTGTGAACATTGTGACGTAAGAAGAATATTAAGATTTTTAGTTTTTAGTCAAGGTTTATAAAAACAATGTTTTATTTCAAACTAATCAATTTTTTTTGTATCTGCTTCCATGTAGAGCTGTCGTCCAAATTTGTGTGAGCTTCTCAAGCCGTGTGTGGAATGTAGAATTCATAAAACAGGACAATTTTCCCAAATGCAAGATTGTGAGGCCAACTGTAGCCGATTTCCAGAAATTCAAATTGCAGAAGTCACTTCAAGTTAGTACATTATAAATATTATATAAAATACGAACTGTATTATATAATTTTTAACTTACAAATTTTGATCAAAAACTCATTTTACCTTTTTAAATGCAGGTGATGAGAAGGCGGACAATTATTTTTGTACATTTACGGATGCAGAGGATTGTGAATTTTATTTTGTATATGGTTACGATGCCAGTGGTCATCTTGTAATTATTGCCGAGAGAGACAAAGAATGTCCTGTAAAGTCCCAAAAGGTTCACAGTGGTTTTCTTCCTGGAGATATCTCACTTTCTTCGTCATCGTCCTCTTCATTTTCATCTTCCTCCCATGAAAATAACAGCAGTAATTCTATCCCTCAAGAGGATTACCCGTCCCGACGAAAGTCTCATCAGAAGAGGCCGGCTACAAAACCACCGCCTTTATTTACAGAATATAATTACAAGAAATTTGTAAAATCTACACCTCAGATGCAAATCAACGATTTTGACTCCTCTTTTGACGACTCCACTTCCACCACCTACAAGGCGGATGGTGAAGGTGAAAGAGAAGGTGTGGAGAGAGATGAACTGTCCATTTCATCAAAATTCACTCAGTTTCAACGGGCAAAAGGAAATGGTCGGCACAGTAAGAGGCTCAATACAAAAGCATTTGACCTCATGATCGTCTGTGGTCTATCAATGTCTAATAGGAATTCTGAGCTCACATCTCAACAGCCACAATACTTTCAAAGAAATGGGATTCATTTCGACTTGAAAAACTGCCAATTTATTCCAAAATCCCAAAGTTTCCTATTTCTACCAAACAGCAGTGAAGATGAAGACAGTGACAGTGACAGTAACAGTGACGAAGTCAGTGTAGGAACTTCAACTCATTCAGATTTACATCTTGTTAGTTTATCAACGTTACTCCTTTTCATTACCTGTCTACCTTTCCTTCACAATCTTTTGTACTAAACCCTAAAAGCTAGTAAGACAAAGAACCATAATGTATGTGTTATTACACACTATTACAGTTGACCATTGAATATTGAATACAAAATAATATATTCAAGCATCACATATTCACAAGATACAAAACTGCCACAAAACCACTGCCTTATTTATTACTCCTCGTTATTACTTAATTAATTAGTAATTAGTATCTCTTGTATTTTATTTTATTTTATCATAAATGTATTATTGTGTTATATTTTATAGATAAAAGGAATGGATACTCATGCAAAATTATTTAAGAGTTTCTCTAATGTCTGTTTTATACCAGAAATAGCAATAATTATTGTTTATTGTTATACATCATGTTCAATAGGTGTAATGTTTGTAGTTTGTAAATTATGCTTGATGAATTACTTTGATAAATAAATTTATTACTTAGAATGACGAGTTTAACTGATCACGATACAAAGTAAATAATAAAAAGTTGGTACAGGTATAGTAAAAAGCTATGAGGAAAAGCAAGCAAAAAAACTATTCTTATTGTAAATGATTATGGTTAGATGTTAGATAATATTTAATACTGTACAGATTTTGATTTTTGGATTTAAACACAATTTTTAAGACAAGTTCCATGCTTTTGTTCCTGTTTTGTAATCTGCATCGGGCACAAGTTCATAATTCATAAGTTTTAAATGTGTCCTACCTGTTATGTTATTTCTCTAATATTTTTGTATCTTATTTTATACATCATGTTCTATAAGTATTATATTATATGTATGAAATGTTCATGGAGAATGGAGAATGAAGAATGACATGAGAACAGTTAAAAGTTAGAATTGAGAATTGAGAGAGCATTTATAAAAAAAGAGGAGCTTTTTCTATCCCGAATCCAGCACTCCACGCTCCAAGCTCCAAGCTTTTCCGGTTGTATTCCCATACTAAAATACTAAAATGTAAAAAGTGCTTTATACTTTATACATACACTATACACCCCACTTCTCTTGGTCTTTTTGCTTGTTTGGAGTTTGGAGTACATGACTCTCAGCTTTGGGGCAAAGTTCCTCCCGTTTCTTTATATGATCGCATCATTAGATACACTCCAATTTTTATTCTATATTCTGATCTGTTACCCATACAGATTGTACAGCGCACAGGTATACTTTTTACGTACTTGTACCGTACATTGTACAATATACAATGCACATCGTACAAAATGCTTTTACCTTGGAATCTGGGTCCTGGATTATTCACACACTTTCACATGGATACTAATAGAAAATAGAAGCTCGGTAGGTATTTGACCAGAGATGGTATAATGTATGATGTATGATGTACGATAGAAGTCACTTCGTGTTTTATCCTATATATATCTGAACAGTTAAAAGTAAAAAGAATGAACATGTATATAAATTATAAATACCTATTTATTTTATGCAGCATTTATAGTAGAACATGGACTATTTTTATGTAAGCATATTACATCTCATGACGTACATGGTAGATCGTAGATCATAGATCATGGGTGAAAACCATATGTGTGATATATTAAGCATTAAGCGCATTCTACATAATACATAATATATAATCCACCGCATACAGCTAAATGCTATTTGTTATTTGTATCGTGCAGAGAGAACAGAGAGCAGAGAGTGAGCAGAGAGTGCGGAAGTTGGAATGATATAAAATGAAATGTAATGTATTGTGTATTGTGTGTATGTGGAATAATATGCCATGCATCAACTATGTAGGTTTTAATATGGTAGAGACTAGAAGTAGAGACTAGAGACGGACAGGAGATAGGAAAGAAAGAACCACTCATCTCAACTCTAAATAAAATGGTTATATACTCCTCATGTGATATCTACTTATGTGTGTGTATGAAGTATGAATGTATATGTATGCTGACTTTCTCTCTTTAAAATACTAGAGAGTTACAACTTGCTCCTACCTGCTCTTTGAGTCACCTTTTGACTCCTTTTAACTCAGGTCACACATGCGATAGACATGCGATTTGCTCATTAAACTAGATTCGAGGAAGACTCATACGTTTCTCCCGACAGAATAATCACAGCACAAGTCAAGAGTCTACAGTCTAGAGTCTACAGTCAGTTAATATGAAATAATACTAAATAACCAAAAAAAACATGAAAAGCAAAAAAAAGAATCTGAAATCGGTTGAAAGTTGAAAGGCTTTTCTCCACAGTTTCTTTATTTGTGCACTGTACACTGTACACATATTTAATTTATTTTTTGTTATTTGTTATGTTATACATTATACAGCAAATGCGTAAAACATATAAAATATGGAATATGGAAAGTGGAAATGTATAGATCGTCAGGCTTCCCTTCTTGCTCCTCCTCGTCTTCATTTTCTTGAGGTTTACCATGTATATATTTTTATGACCCTCTTTTATAGTTTGTCATTATATTGTCGTCCACGATCTATGATCTATGATCCATGATCCATGGGACAGTATCATAGTATAAAATATAAAATATAAAAGGTATGCTTGTGGTCTGAACGTCTGAACTCGGAAAATGGGCAGTACTGCAGTACTTTGGACTCTAGACTCTGCGCTCTTAACTGGGGAAATTAAAGAGATTATAATTAACGAGAAGGGTCACAAAGGGAGAATGAACAACGTTTCCAGTCATTCGTGTTATCTTTCATCATTATTATTGCTACAAAAAGCTATACTACAAAATATTGTACAAAACATAATCATAGAATCCATGCATGAGCCTGTATTGTGAGTTACCTTTTACATTTACCTATTTGAGTTCAAAGATTTAGACTTTATTCGTGATTTAATATTTAATATACCGTGGCACTGCAGATATCACTTTGTATCATGCACAATGTACATTGTACATGTATTGTCATTTTTGATTTTGGGATTTCGGATTTTGTGTACAGTGTACAGAATATTTTATTTTGTACTGAGTTCTCTCTTCTCCCTCTTATTATTCAGATTCTTGTTGCTCGACTACACAGGAAATATTAACCCTTTCTTTTGATGACCAAATCAAATAAAAAAGAAGGGTTTCCCCAAAGTTTTTTATTTTGTACAGAAAGAAATTTAAATTATTACGTTTCATCTCCATTGCGTATATTTATCATGTGCATCACTGATCTTTTTATAACAGAGAAATGACAAATTATAAATAAGTTAAAAAAAATAATCTTTTACAAATAGAACGAAAAAACACACGTTTATTTCAAACGCGTTGGGTAAAAAGTAAAAATGAATCATATTTTGAGCTTTATCATTTATAAATAATTTCAAAAACTAAATTAAATAACTTTGCATTAATCTTTCCTTTCAAAACAAATTTAACATTAATTTTTCATGCAAGTTATGATAAACATACGAAACAGTGGATTTCTGTAAGACAACTACATAGATATCCTATTTTAAGTTTTCACATTACTACACACTTCATTTCACTCAACTTCCCTTTCACAGAAAAGATAAAAGATGTTGATTAAAAGCTGCGGAATTATCAAAAGAAAGAGGATTCAAAAGAGCTGATTTTGAGTTCTCAGTTCTGAGTTGTACCTTTCACCAAAACCTGAACTGCTGAATTATCATTGATTTTGAAGCTTTTGATATTGGGATATCGGATATTGTTACATGAAAAATATGCATGATAGAACAGTAAATATATATAACAAGTGCTTACAGATTGCAGATACAGGATACAGGAAGTGTGTTGTAGGTTGTATGTTGCACATGAATGGGAGGAAAGTGAGCAGAAAGAAAGAAAGAGAGAAAGAAAGAAGCGTATTTTATCAGTGAAAAGTTGTGATGTGTGGGAGTTGGTGACAGATGAGATGTGATTCCATTTGTGCCTGCTGAGCAAATTTCAATTTCTATCATTCAAAGAGTTGATCTTTCCCCTTCATTTCCTAAATTTCTATGGATCTCTGCTCTCTGCTCTCTAGATTCTAGATTCTAGATCTGAGTGTAGAGTGTAGAGTGTAGACGTGGCTCACAGCGTCGCTTACACTTACAAGTTACAAAGCGTCTACTGTCTACTGTCATTTTCCTTCTATTATATTATAGATTATAGTCCTATGTAGTCATCACCATCACCATCTACATGATTTGACGAGCGTCCTCCTCCTCCTCCCTGTTGTCACACGTTGTCGTCGTTACAGTAATAAAAGATTAAAATTATCAAATGTTGTCTCCGTCCGTCTCACTTCCATGTGAATAATATTCTACATTCTAAATTGTACGTTGTGTATTGTGTTGTGTTTCTTCCGCTCCTCGTATGTATAGTACAGATATTATACAAATGTATGACAATATCAATGCAATAATACTTATGCATAATCTGTAGTTTGTAGATTTATAATTTAGACTTGCTACTTGCTATACCTTGCACATTGTTTTAGATTTAGACTTGTCTCTAATAAAATAGTAGCAGGTATACACAATATAAGTTAACTCTGTTCTGCTCTGGAAAGGAGATTTCCGTATCTGAAATCGGAATTCATAAGAATCGGAGGATTCTGTATGAAAATCATATGTAATATGTACAGTGCAAAGTATCATAATATACAAAATGCATGTAAAATATACATAGAACATAGGACACAAAATACAGAATACAGTAAAAGGATACAGAAGGCAAAGTACACAGCTAAAAACCTTTGGCTAGATCACCATAAAGTTTAGAGAATGTTACAAAATCGTTGAGCACGAAATGAAATCTCCAAACTTTTGTACTGAATTCACAAAATTTTTAATCACCAAGA
>JABASP010004412.1:0-10192 GCA_019776565.1 Sminthurinus signatus
CAATTCTCTCTTCACCCTGCTCCAACCTGCTCAACATTTTCCATGATGATGATGCTGATGGTTGATGGTTTATTTCATTTTTCCTCCAGTTAATTGGCAACGAGCCCTGTAATTATCACAACTCTTCCTCTACTCTTTATTGCTATTATTACTATTATTATTATTATTATTACGTATACTAAAGGAAAAGTGTAGGAGTCCTCAAGTACGGATGTTCCTATTTTGCTTGGAGAACAGACAACTGTTGTCTCCAGTCTCCAGTCATTTCATGTGGTGTTATGTCATGAACATTGAACATGTTATGAATATTTCTTCCTGTTACATGACATTGTGCACTGTGCACTGTACATTTTACACGTTATGACTGCTAAAAATACGGTGACTTTGAAAGTACAAAAGTACAAGAGACAAAGACAAGATCATTAAAATGCTCCTCTTTTCATTTTTCATACTAAATTCTAAATTCTCTCTCTCTCTATTACAAATGAAAAATTAAAATTACTATGATATAATCATGTACTTATTTATGGAAAGGAAGAGGGTGGAAAATTAATGAGGAGGATTTTATTCCAAAAAAATAATTATAACTAAAATTAAAATTCTCATTCACTTTAATTGCCATTGGTGTTTCTTACTGGTGAACTCGGGAATTCTGGAATTTGAGAATTAGAGAGTTTGAGAAGAGTAGATAAATTCTGTTTTTTTATGAACCATAATAAAGTATGAAATGAGAAATATGATGCTTTATTAAATGCTTAGTTTTCAGTTTGACATGTTAATGATCATTAAACTGAGTGTGAGTAATAATAATATAATAAAGAAGAACTTTTATGTTAGGAAAAGTTGACTAAAAAGGTCTCCATTTAACCGTTTTAAATATCATACAAGAGAATTGTGAATTGAGACATGTGGAAAGCCACGGTAAAAGGTATGGAAAGCTTTGCAAGATTTTGGCTTCCACTTGTTTTCAGAACGAGTTTGATCAGACTTGTGCAAAAAGCTCTAGTTTTGCAAGCTAGAACTTTGGAGGTCTGGAGCTCTGAAAGGTTGGACTGCTGAAAGTATAAAAGTCTAAAACTCGAGAGTCTGGAATTCCAGACTCCAGACTCCAAACTCCAGACTCCAGAATCCAGAACATAATGGCTGGAGATTATCACAGTTTGAGATTAGAGGACACGAAGAAAAGATTTTGGCGAAAAAGTTTGTGAAAATACAAACAGATGAAAGTCCGGAAAAGTATCCATTTATAGCTTATAGCTTATAGTCTATACGCACTGGTAGACTGGCACAAAAAAGACAGACCGACATGCAGACAGACAGATCTCTGAAGAGTCAGACATTGATGGATTTCCCTGTTCTGTGAAGATTGCAGACTGTAAACTGTAAACTTGAGTGTAGACTTTACTTTGCGCTTTGTACTTTGTACATTTCCCAGTTCACACAAAATCTATATTACAGCCTTCAACTTGATTCAGCTTACTTGTTAGTTTTCTCTGTAGCCTATTTTATCGTATATATTTGACTTATGCAGCTCATGATTGATGAAACATTTAAGAAAGATTATATTTGACTACGATTGAACACTGAACTACTTTTCAGCCATTCTCCATTCTCCATTCTCTATTCTCGATTTTACACCCTCAATCAACTATAAACACGATTTTGTCCCATATTTGAAATCCAAATTCAAGTGTATTATAAAACTTAGGAAATACTCTTTGCAGAAAGAATAATATTCTCCGAGACTTGTACATTGTACATTTTACAACGAACAATGAACAGTAAAAAAGCCAATGCTAAAGCCACGCGCCAAGCCAAAAGGACTGGACTTTTGACTGGAATTGAAGGTGACGGCCTGTCACATCATATTCCACGTTCATGTTCAAAATTCAGTGTTATGTACTGTATCTTTACATCCTCCCAGTCCAAAATCGGCTACTCGCTTTCCATGCGTTCAAAATGTATATGTAATCTTTGTGCTGTAGGTGCAGACAGTCAGAGATGCAGAAGCAGGAGAAAAAAGTAATTTGATGGCGATGGTAATGAAAGTGACTAGCAAAATGACAATGACAATAACAATGGAAATGGAAAAACAATGAAGAGTAATACAATTGTTTTTCCTGAGGAGATGACAACAAAGGATTGGATTGGATTGGATTTTCATCAAGCATGAAATAGTGCCTTATTTATTGCAATTGAGTACCGAGTTGAAGCTGATATAGACTCTACATTGTAATTGAAGTACTATTTTAAAAATGGCGCTACTCTCGTGATACTGGTATTTGGTATTTGTAGGATTGTTTGTATTATTATTTGTTATTTGTTATTTGTATATCATTAAAATATGACTGATGATATTTCTTATTCGTATGTAAAAAGTAAGACGGGAGGAAACTAACTGCTAATTTTCAGTTCAGTACAGGCAGAAATATCTTTAGACGGAGAAAGAGAGAGGGACAGAATAATCTGGGTGTGAAATGAGTTTCCTATTAACCGACTGCTCTTGTAATAATAACTCAAGCCTTTACATTTTACATTCTACATTCTACATGACACACTCATGTAAAATGAATATCATTCATACTGGAAGTATCTACAAAATGAAGTGCATACGATATAAGATACAATAAAGAGAGTAAGAGGAAAGAGAAGAAGAAGTAGCAGAAAGACAAAGACAGAAGTAGAAGAAAAAGGAGCAAGAAATAGGTCCATCAATCACTGACTCTGACTGACTCGACTCAACTCAACTCAAGTCAAGTCAACTGGATTCTCAAGTCTGGATTCTAGAGTCGACCAACCGTCTTTTCAGATTATAACTTTTGATGTAAGTGCCCCTAGGACAACATTATCTATGCAGTGTTATAGAGAATGAAATAGAGAATGTAGACGACTGGGCCATTACAAACTCGAAAACTTTGAATTCAAAACTTCAAGT
The DNA here is from genome assembly GCA_019776565.1 of Sminthurinus signatus. Taxonomy (NCBI): domain Eukaryota; kingdom Metazoa; phylum Arthropoda; class Collembola; order Symphypleona; family Katiannidae; genus Sminthurinus; species Sminthurinus signatus. Next base: position 2,936 of record JABASP010004412.1, read on the forward strand.
AGAACATAAACTAAAACTAGAACTAGAACTAAGAAGTTCAAGTAGAATTACAGCTGAAGCTGAAGCTACTCCTTTTGTTTCTTGTCCATCTCTATGCTATCACCACCTTTCTTTAAATGAATCCTGCTCCTTCTTCTTCATGTCTAATTCAAAATGTCCACAGTAGTCACGAAACTCGAATCAAAATCAGAACCAGAACCAGAAGCTAAATGCAGAAGCAATATTAGAAGAACAAGAACAAGAGGAAAGTCAAAGTTATCTAAACCAGAAAATTAATGTATCAGCACCTCATTCACCTACATTTAGATTTAGATTTAGGTACAAATACGGATAAAACAAAAACAAAAGCAAATACAAAGACGCCTATAGATTATACAACAAGAAACAAGGCGTTGAAATAATAATAATAATCCATGAGAATTCTATGACTACATAATACATAAAAGTAAAAGATTATAAGTTTGGCGAGGAGCGTGTCAATATAAAGCCGAGCTGGTGTTGGGTGTAAATTGTAAATTGGCGGGAATGAGAATGAGGAGAATGTGGGAAAGATAGTAAAACTCCTAATGACAGTTTGTCCACGTAGTTGAAAATAATGATGCAGGCGACGGAAAGTGTATTCGAAGTTCATAAAAGTACATAGTGCATAGAGAGGACGGAGTCGTTGCATGGCTGGCTTCTGCTGCTGTGGTCGTTGTCATTTTCATTTTCATTTTCATGGGGAAGGCAGAGAGTCCAAGTCCAAGTTCCAAGTTGTTCCACTTACTTAGTTTCCTCGCTTCATTGGGTTTAACTATGCTCCTTTCATTATGCATGGAATATGGAATATGGGCAAACTCTTTCAACATAAGATATAGAGGACGAGACTCTTCGTATTAGTCACCCGATTCTCAAACTCCAACTCCAGCTCAGCTGGGTTAATTAGCTTGTCTTTTGCATTTGTGTGAGACAAAGTGTGTCTTTTGCTGTACATAAATGAGACCCAAGACAACCCAAAATTCTCAATTCTCAAATGAGCCCTTTGTCTTCCACTCTCTTTCTCTCTTTCTCCTGACAAAATCTCACCAGAACACGCACACACTGAATGAAGATTCCACATAAACCCTATTACACAAAACTACAAACTACAACTTGTGATACAAAGTACAAATATCTGATCTCCAACTTGATCTCGATCTAAGTTTACAGGGAAACCGGTAAACGGCAAACGGTAAAAAGAGGTAAAACTACAGATGTAAAATTCCCACTCGGACACTTACTTTTATATACTTTTAAATGAATCTATTTGCAGATAATATTAGTCCAATTACAAAAGCTATTCTGATTTTAAAAGGTGCTCAGTGCTCATTGAACACTGGTAACATTTAGGTTTGCATTTACATTTTAAGTAGATTAAGTGGAGCGGATAATAAAACAACCAGTTTCATGTACAATCGGCAATCAGCAATCAGCAATCGTGCGTGGATACGCCAAACATAGAAGTACAAGGGGATTGAAGTGTGAATGGTGTGAGTTGAAGGTTGAAGGGGGTAGAAAGTAGATAGTGAAATGTGTGTATAGCGTGATTCTTGTCACTTTCCCTGTTAATTCTATTAGTTCCACGTCAATTGAGTCCGTGGATTTACTTGAATGTATTTACGTAATTTGTACATATAAAATCCTATGTAATATTATTGTATTATGTTTTCTCAACACAAAAGTATTTACAAGTAAATAAAAAAAGCTTTCGGCTTTAGGCTTTGGTCAATAATAAAACAAGGCATAAAATTAGTCACCTGTTTAAGCTACAATTCCAAATTCAAAAGATGACAAAAATGACAAGTTATTTTTTGTACTCTTCTTTTACTCAGATAAATGCTAAATACTAAATAAAAGAGTACTTTTGAAAAAAAAAACATACTTTGAACAAGGCTTCATTATAATGTGTAATGTTATGACTGAGGTTGGGAAAAAATTGTGTAAATTGTGTAGATTGTGTAAATTGAATCTCTCTCATTTGAAATGCTTCCCCCGCCGCTAACTTGAACGACTCCTGTTCAGTTTCATTGTACAATTAGATGAAGTTGCTTTTCTCTTCCTTCCCTCTCTTTGTTAAGTTAAAGAGGAGCTAAAATAGATAAAATAAAGTGGAAACTCTTTGAGTTGTTCTCGTTCTCGTTCAATTTGCACTTGTTCACTTTGTTCTTGTAGATAGATATTTCTATCTAGATAATGAATGAAAATGGAATGTGTTGGAGGAACTTTGTTCCAACAATTTAGATATATGTACAAGTTTTCCCTCCTTTCTAATAAATTGTTGTAATTTTTTTGTTACAGGTAAGAAAATGTGTTAGACTTGTTCTTCCCTACTCCCTACATTCTACTTTCTACATTCTACATCTTTATGGTCCTCTTGTGAATGAATAGAATGGACTAGTGCACCAACAGGAACAGCAGTAGAAAAGTAAAGTGAGTGGAGAAAAGAGATTTGCCCAAAGAGAAAGTGAAACTACTAGAACTAGAAGAAGAAGAAGGAAGAAGAAGAGAAAGTAGAAAAGTAAGTGGAAGAGGACGAAACTTTTTTCTCCTTCTTTCCTTCTCGAGTCTAGAGTTGAGCAAGTTGTTGAGCAGAGTCTGTTGGCCTTAAATACGCCATAATAAAGTTGTGAGTATGGGTTGGAATACAAAAAGAATGGTGGGATCGTGGGACGATGGTTCTTTCAAATAAATGGGTAAGCATAGATTTTCTAGATGGATTTCATGCTTCACGACCCACTCAAGACTCAGGACTCAAGACAACCCAAAACAAACCAAGACAAGCTAAGCGACTATCTCTCACTGGCACTCTCCTGTCCGTGTGTATAAAGTATACCGGCGGCTTGTTAGAAGGAAAACAATCATGGTGAAGACACCACAAGAAGAAAGGAAAAAAAGCTCCTACCTTCAACATTACAGATTCAACTCGACTCTCCCGACTCTCCCAACTCTCCCGACTCTCCCAACTCTCCCGACTTGAGACTTGAGACTTGAAAGAAATGCAAAGGCAAAAAAAAGTGTTCACTTTATAGAATTTGATACACTCAACAAGAAGAAACAAAAAATATAGCTCACGCATGTGCATCACGTAACGTTTTGAGAGAAAGTGAAGAGATAATCCAAAACTGCCCACATCTTTTTTACTAGCTGTACTTGTACTCGTAGTCGTACTTGGTTTTCCATGTCTTCTCTGGTCTCTGCTGGTACAAAGAAAAAAGAAGAAGGAAAAAAACTGGGAAGGGACAAGAGACAAGAGACAAGAGTAGAGTGGACATGAGTAAAGATAAAAGTTGGGTGGAAAAATAAATAACCCTTGTTAGTTGTTGATTTACTTTACATCATGAGGAACAGTAAATCTAACAATAGAGATAAGTGATGAGGGCTCGTAGTTTTACTCGTAGTTTTACTTGGAGTCGCACTTCTACTCCAATGTACGTGGTAGTTAGAAGATAGTGAGAGACTACTTACGATTAGCCAAGAAAAAAGAGGAAGAAAAAGAAGGGAGACATGAGCACAAGTAAAAGTACAAGTGAAAGTACAAGTGAAAGTGAAAGCACCGCCACTCTCACTTTCACTCTCTACTTTTCTGTTTTCTGCTCAAGAGGTGGTTTTGCTGGGGTTTTTAGTTGCAACTGGCAGTAGCTCTAGCTCTGGCTCTGACTTGGTTTGGCGTACAGAGTCTAAAGCCTAGAGGAGGGAAGAGAAAGAGCTGGAGCTGGATAGAAAAGTACAAGGAGAGGCTTCTAACTAAGAAAAATGATGGGAAATAAGTACGAGTTGGAAGGCGAGTGACCACTTAAAGTTTAGTAGCAATTTCTAGAGGATTTACTCATCATTGAGTCTCGAGGAAATAAACTTGGCCCGACTCGACCACCCAACCCAACTCAAGCCAACCCAAGCCAACTGAACGTCTCGACTAGAGACTCTAGACTAGAAACGTTCCATCTTGGCTAGGAAAATAGAAGAGGAGTGGTAGAATCACCACTACCACTTTCACTACAGCTGTACTAGTTGTGGAACTAGCAGAAAAAAATTGAGGATCCACAAATTCTCATTCTATCCCATTTTTTTCTATTATAAAACTCCTCCTTATGTAAATATACAAGATGCACTTTTCTACAGGAACCTACACTAGTAGGAGTGCACACAATACATGGAAGAATGAGGGGGTGGGAAACTTTGAGAGAAAAGTGAAAGTAAAAGTCCAAATCCAAATCCAAATCCAACTGGAAGAACAGCCCATCTGAACCTAGGATAGATACTTCACCTTATGTAAAACGAAGGGGCTTTTTCTTCTATATTCAATCCTGACTGCATGTTGTATGTATCTTCTTCCACATAGTTTTACATCTATACTATAAAAACCGTATCTGTATCCGTATCTTTACCATCTTAAAGCTGAAACTTTCTTCTGTCTCTTTCCCTTTCCAGTTCTCCTCCTCCTCCTTCTTTTCATGACATTCCATTTCATGTTCAAATACTACATACTACATGAAGCAAACCATAACTGTACTTTCTATGTCTGTAGGAAATCTTTTATAGCAAGTCTTCTTGTAGAAATTCCAGTTCAAGAAACCACCAAACTTTCACCATACTTCCTATAAGAATACAAAGAGAAGGTAGAATTGTTATGCATACGCATCTAAGAAGTATACTTTGGTCGTCATCACAACGGGTGAAGGTTGTGGAATGAAGGTTTGGTTTGGTTTGGTGGGAATGCTTTCTTCCTTCTTCCTTATTTTCACCATGCTTATTGATATTGATATGAATATGGGTAAAAGCACCATTTGTAATGTATGCATGCATGTGCATATGTGCATGTATGTGTTTGGCGGGATTTTGAGTTTAATAACTAATACTTGTACTTGTACTAGTGTTTTACATCCGTATTCCGTATCTAAAATAGAACTGGCAAAACCAAAGGAATAGGGAAAGCCGACTTGCGACTTGTGACTTGGAAGTTGCCGCCAGCTGTACAGAAGACAGTATAAATCTACATGTTACGTACTTACATTGCCTTTGTTGTAATTTATGGGAACGATTCCCATTCCTCGTCCCATTCCCATTTCTATTCGCATTCACATTCGCAACTCTCTGCTTTCCTCCATTCTCCATCCTCCACTTCCCGAAGCACGAGCCTTCTCTTAACTATACATGTGCACATGGATACTTACAAATCCAAAACGTACAAGGGAATCCGAATCGGAATACCGAATGCAGAATGGAGGATGGAAAGAGTTTGGAGAAGAGAAGAGACTCTGGTTTTGGTTTTGCTTCCCCACTGTCGACTCTGGACTGCTTGGTTGCTGGTTGCTGGCTGCCTCGCTGCCACTCTGTTTCCTTCCTGTGAAGAAATATTTCCAGTGCTGACAAACCATTTCAGCGTTATTTGTCCCGCTGTTTCTCTCTCCATGTTCAATGTCTACGTTGTACATTTTGTACATGATACACATTTGTTTCCAAGTTGGAGTTTCCAGTTTGGAGTTTCCAGTTTGGAGTTTGGACGGGACTTGAATGTCCCGTGAATTTGTATTGTATACTGTGTATTGTGTATTGTGAATGTCTATGCGTAGATATACGGATATATGTTATAAATTCAGGAGTCTCAACGACGGCCTACATTTTGAAACTCTGTACAGTATTTCTATTTCTATTTGTACTTGTACTTGTAGTTGTTTCTCCATTCTGGATTCTGGATTCTCCAGCCTCTTGTTGGCGTAATGTATGGGTTGTTGTGGGATGCGTAGTACATACATAATAATATAATATTTATGTATAAATACTCACCGCTCTGGCAGTTCTTTCATCACATAAATAAAAGCACCGTTTACATTATTCCACGATTTGAGATTTGAGGCTGGGGAGCTCAGGAATTTGCAGGCCTACTTTCATCCACATTCGCTTTCGCATTTGCTTTCACATTCGTATTTGTATTCGTATTCGTGCATGTTCAGCTGAAATTGAAATTGAAATCCAAATCGAAATGGAGGTACTGCAAATATATAGCGCGCATAGTACATGGAAAAAGAGAAGAAGAGAAGAGAAAGTTGGTTCTCGATCCTCGATCCTGGATTCTTGGCTGTTGGCTGAATGCACTTATGTATGGCATTTTGCCTACATCCACTTGTACTTTTAGTTCTATTTCTCCAGTTCTAGTTCTCCAGTCCTCCAGTTTGCTACATTCAACATTCTACATTCTACATCCATTCTTTTCCCCTTGTTCTGATTCCTATCATTTTCCATATCCATAAATTTCTCGTGGACTTGAGCCCAATACCAAACCCGAAACCAAATATCTACAATCTGCAATGTACAATACAATTGGAAAGAATTGCAGAGACAGAGACAGAGACAGAAATAGAAAAGAGAAAAGAGAGGGAAATCTTTTTCTATTTATGTTTCTAGTATTATATTATTATATTATATTGTACATCAAATTGAAGCCTTTCCTCAGGATTTTACAATTGAAAACATATTCTACAATTGTACAAAATGGTATCGGATTACATGATATTATATTGTATTGGTAATAGAATCACAATTCAAGCTTCAAGATTCTAGATTCAAGATTTTCTATTTCGGATTTCAGGTTTCAGATCCTCCCCATAAATGTGCATTGATCGTCGGTCGTTGATAGTTGAACATTGGACGTTGATGGTGTGTGGAGGAGAATGCGTGATCCTGAAAAAGATACAGATACAGAAACCGATATTGTAAATGGATACAAATGTGAAGAGTGAAACTGGATCTGGATTTGGATTTGCAGTTGGAACTTTCACCGCCTTTTCTATTACCATTTCTCTCTGTGAGTATTGGAAATGTATTGGAGTTTTGGGATTCCAAGGTTTAAGGTGTTCTATTCAAATGGAATCCAATCCAATTCAATCCAAGTCCCACAATGTGTCCCACTTGTCTTTGCTCTCTCTTTCTCTATCTTTTTCTTCTTCTTCTTCTCTTGTGCTGTTGTAGTGGCAATATGTGCAACCCACGGCGTTTATTTTCACGGCACATGTAGGATGAATTTTAGAGTGAGTGTGTTCCTTTTACATGTACAATGTACAATACAAATATAATATAGGCAAAACATGTACAATGTACAATGTACCTTGTAAAAGTATACAAAAGTATCATATACTTCTCTAAAGCAACAATTCTGTGTGTGTGTGTGTGTGTGCGTCCGCAAAGTGTTCGAAGGAAAGGTCGGAGGCTAAAAGTAACTGCACAGTTGGACAGGGCATGTAC
>JABASP010004413.1:0-10188 GCA_019776565.1 Sminthurinus signatus
TTGCAGAACAAAGGACATATATGTATACATGCATAAAATGAATGTAGATTTTCTCAATAATATAAGTACAGGTAACAAATATAAATTTTATAAATATATATATAATATACGAAATACTAAATATATATATATATTTTAAAGGGGGGAATTCGGGGGTAAAGATCGGGGAATAAATTATTTCGGGGATTTAAATAAGGGGAATGGAAAAGAGCATCACGCACATATATATATATAACAAGGGAAATGGAAATGGAGACGGGAAAGAAATTTTCAATTTTTTTGTTTTTAAATTTAAATTTTAAAAACAACAATAATAATAATAAATGATACAAAAAGTGATACCGGAGTCCAGTTCAGTCACACACAACACACACAAACATAACAAACCCGAAAACTAACGGGATAAAGTCTTTTCCGAAAATCGGAAAAGAAGTAACACACACACAAAAACACAGTCAACTATATAGAGGGACCGTTGGGCTGGAACTGGAGATTTTCCACCAAGCCAAGCCAAATGACTTGCAAAATATGTGCAACAATGTAGATTGCATTGAGCAAATAATGCTCGATGAAATCTACATTCTGCACCAAAATATTATTATAGCTACACTATAGGGTAGCTACATACTCCTACTTCAATATTATAGAAATTTCATGAAGTTTCAACTCGTGAGTAAACGATTATCAGAGTTGTGGATGGACAAAGGGGTTTTGCATTTCTGCGAAATTATGAGATTCAGAAATCAGAAATTCGAATTTGTATTTATCAATTTCAATTTTCAAATTTTCTGATTGATATTTGACTTTGTATTTTATGTTGATTTCGTACTTTGCTTGTAGAAAACCCATAGGAACACACAATTTGCATTAGCTGCATATATTTTTGTCGGCCGAAAGTTTCGGCTGAAACCGGAAAAATCTCAGACCGAAAATTTCTGGTGGAAATTCCCCTAAATTCAGCAGAAATATTCGGCCGAATTTTTCAGCTGAGTTCTTCTGCCAGAATCCGGCCGGATTCTATTTCGAGGTATGAGAAAAAAAGCCAACCCGAAAGATTCGGCCCAATTTTCGCCTGAATTCTGGCGAGATCTTAGCCGAAAAACTCAGCCCCAATAAATCCCACCCGAAACCCGCGGGAAACTTTGATGCGGGAAGTCAACATGAAAGGTAATTGAAATTAGGTCAAAAAAGGTCACAAAGAATTAGATCAACTTTAAATTATTTTGTTATTTTTTTGATAGTTTTTTGCCTTTGATTTTCGGATGGGTTTGTTCATTTTAAGTGTAACAAATTTCATTGAGTAAATGCAAATTTCTATAAAAAACACAATGAGTGCCATGATCATTCCGAGGATGAAAAGTTTAGCAGAGAGCCGAATTAAAATTCCAGAGTTTTTTTTCTTGGCCTTTTCAAACTCAAAATCCAGACCGGCGTAATATGACTTATTCTCAGATTTCAAGCTTTTCTTGGCCTTTCTTCGACCTATCCGACGTCCTCCGAGTTTATTATTTTGTAGCCATAAGTCATAGAGACCACAACTTTCAAAGGCGCCGATTATAAAATTAAGCGGTTCTGAAATTTTTTTAAAAAAACAACATTTGGTACAAATTAAAAAAATTGAAGGAATTTTCAACTGCTTGTTACATGTGTAAAAAGAAGTAGAAAATAGAATAGAAAAAGGATTACCAAAAACCATCGGGTAATATTTGCTAACTCCGATTCCGGCGGTTGTGAAAAACAGGGTGTCTGTTGACGTCATAAACATGTCTTGTTGATAAATGTCAACCATTCTAGTCTTTCCCATTATGTCGAGTAAGTCTTTTTAGAGGATACAAACCGCATCAGCTTCAAAAATACCTTGATAGCAGTCGTTAGTATAGTACATGTACGTGACTACTCGTTCCCGAATTACCTTTCCGATTTTTGTGACCTCACTTGACCTGAGACCTGCGGAGGTTTCCACCTTTTCCATAGTTTCAAAACTAGTCTCAATATTTCCGGGGTAGAAGACGGCACCAAATTCATAGGAGGATTTTATCAGTTCCTCAAAATTTGTTGGGGGATGATCGTAATCAGGAAGGAGGACGCGCGTGAGCAGTTTACTCTTGTACAAACATCCTAAGACAATCAGACTAAAGTACCAGAGAAAAAGGATGAATCGCCAAAGGTCAACATGATTTTGATATTGATGACCTTTACCCCTGGACAATATTTTATCACCAGATCCACTTTGGTCAAGACAGGGTCGGATCAGGGTCAAAATAATGAGCCACAACGTCGGAGACCTTTCAGGTCCAGGTACAGGCACAGGATCCAAGAGAAAAATAACCTCAAGCAAGATCACAGAGCACAGAAAGGTCAACATGAGCCCTATCCATGCGGATAGAGTCAAGGGCTCCTTCAACACTGAGAGGGAGTTGATTTCCTTCTTCCGAGGTCGCGAAACCACGAAGCCAACGCTGTCAAATAGGACAGGTGACGAAATGTGCACTATCTGAAATTGATTTTCAACATTTGACATGATCACACCACTCAGTACAGAGCTGCCATCTATCAGCGGTCCAATGATATCATCGTAATTCCCGTATTTATCTGGCTGCTTTTGCATGGCGTCCGTAAACACTGGATTGAGGTCAATTGTTGCATTAAAGTGGATGGAGACCTCATACCTGCAAAAAAGGGCAAGGTCACTCTTAGAATTTTGGTGACCTTAAAATTCCAAATAAAAAACCGACTAATAAAAACTCACATGGTCGCGAGGACATGATCGTACCAGATGCCATCTTTCTTGAAATGTTCAAACAGGGGTGCGCAAATCGGGCATGTTTGAACGGTCATGGGACTTTCGTTGAAATTTTGAAATTTTTCTCCCGCATAAAAATTTGACATCTCTTTATCAAAATCATCACCATCACCAATTTTGACAAGTTGTCTTTGTCCCACGTCTCTACTCTGACCTCCACTGACATCTCGCATGTACAGTTCTATTTTTTGACCTTTACTATTTACGAAAAAGAGGGCATTTTGAATCCACTGGATACCCGCCAGAAAATCCTCACCAACTGCCAAAGAAGCACCATTTACCTCTTTATTTAAATCTATGACAAAAATGTAAAAGTGCGATTGAACTGAACCGGGAAATTTAAAAAACGGTTGAATATCCTGACTGCTGCTCCTGTTGTTATTGTTCACATGACTTTTAATCAAAATCAGAGAGCAAAACTGTGCAAATTTGAATAACTTCTGTAATTTTTCAACTTTAGTAATGAGCAAACTACGATGTCCGTTCAAATTAGTTTTATAATCATGATTTAAAACGAGGCGGGAAAAACTAGAGAGGTATTTTTCAAAATTTAAATTTTCAACTAAAGAATAATCCACAATTGTGTGGATTTCAGTGCAAATGCTATTGTGATGTTTCAAAATTTGGAGCCCTAAAAATTCCAAAAATTTTACAGAGGGAGTTTCAAAATTAATAGAAAAAATTTCAAGTTCTTGACAGTGTATACAACAACGCTCATTCTCAAATATTAAAATTCCTAATATAAAAAGAACCAGTATTACAGTTCTTGTAAACGTTGTAATTTCAGTCATGTTTTTACACTGTGTTCTTGTGGCGTCAAAAGGGCAACTAATTCAGTATTCAAAATAAACAAGATCTTTACAAGTGCATAAAAATGATATGGATTTTATTCCATAGATTCCCAATACAAAAATACAAAAGCTTAAAAGTTTTCTGATGTTTCTTGCGTGTCATGTGCAACAAAAATCCACAATGAAAAATGGACAAAAGAAATAATAAAGATGATGCATCTTTTTGTTCTCGGGGAATGGTGAATGAATTAATATAGTAAAGAAAATTATTGTATGATTTATTTCTGGCATTTGTCTCCGCCATTTTTTTTCTTTTGTCGTTTCTCATTTCTCGTGATACGTGACACGATATTATTTGAACACATAATCCTCACAAAAATAAAAGGTTCTTTTTTGGCAATTGACAACGATAAACGTCAAAACGTGATTCTTGTTTTCCATTTTCCATTGTGTCAAAAGTTTCAACATGGAACTTAAATAAAAAAATAAACAAAACAGTCAAAAAGGTTTACTTTTGCAACCAGAACATTTTATTTCCCACAAAAGACAAAAATAGTGCGGATCCCATTTCAAAATGCATGTAGATAAAAAGTAAATACTTATCCCATTCATTGTCTGCTGTCTTCATACTTCATACATTTCCAGCAATGTTTCCATCAATAAAATCCCTCTTTATGCTCCTGTACATGAAGTTTTTATTTTATTTTAGGCTTATAGATTTAGAATTAGATTTATCTACATTATTATTATAGACATTGTACATTTGACATGTTTAAACATTTATAAGTATGCGTATGTAGTATGTAGTATATAGATATAGGTCGAGGAGTGAAGGTTATAAAAAGGATTCCAAAACTTGAACCCATTGAACCGATCTCCTGTTTCTTCCTCTTCCTGTTTACCTCTGCTTCAAGTTGCACCTGAATGAACTGGAGACTCGAGACTCGAGACTTGAACAATGGCTCCTTTGAACCCTCTGTACTCTTTACTCTGTACTCTTTATCCATGATCCGTGTCCTTGAACTGTTTCAGCCTTGGCATTTCTCTTCGTCTTCTTTCCTTGGAGCTCGTAACACACTTTTGTTATTTTCAGGTGGGTTTCTTCCTTACATCTTGATTCTAATACATATACTTTTTACACTCCCTCAAACTCTTATGCACAGTGGATAACTTTGTCTAGGTAACTAAAAATCTGGAACTGCCTCAGTTCCAACTGAGGGTGACACGGTGACACTGTAAATCTCTAAATCTCTAAATCTGTGCTAGATACAATTTCCGCATCTATCCACCTTTTTTCCCATCACTCATGTGCAACGAAACAACATTAAAATAAGTATTTATATCAAGTATCAAGTATAAAGTGTGAAAAATGCTAGGAATTATAACTAAACTAATTCATATTTTGACACTGAGTCCATTCAGCGATCAGGTAGTTCCCAGTAATTTCTATTGAAAAAATTGACATGTTTTTTTTACATCTGGTAAAATTTTTCGTCATTTCTCATGAGAAAAAGTATTAAAATGTCTGCGAGAAGCAAAGAGGTAAAAAAGTAATTTTTATTATTTTGTTTAGACTGGATTATGGAAAATTCCTGGACTTGAAAATGATTTGGATGATGATGGAAATGGAGAGTTGCCTCCAGGGGAAGACGAGACAGGAATGAGACTCCGCCGATCCGCTGCTTTGGATCACCTCAAAACCCTTTCCGATGCTCTTGCTCGCAGAGGACTGGAAAAAACTACGATTGGACAACCTCCAGGAACTTACAGAGCGTCCCCGTGGGAAGATCTTGTAAGCATTTGCTAAAACAATTCACTTTTGTATTTTGTCTATGATTGCCCAGAGAAGGGAAATTCAAATTACTTAATTTTGTATCTTGTATCTTGTATTTTGACTGACAGCTGGAGAGTGTAATTGGTCTACTGATCACAAGAATGACGTTGAGTTACTCTGAGAATCAAACCATCATTTTCCTCGTTGGATTTTCTCACGGTAAAAAATACACTTTTAACTTTAGACTTTAGACTGTACACTGTACACTCTCAAAAATTATAATACTCATAAAACCCATAAAGTTAAAAATGATACAGTTGACTTTTATTAACTTTGTTTTTACAGTTGGCTTTATACTTACCGCATTACTTTTGATTGTAGAGCTTGTTGTGGGACAGGTAAAAATACTATAAAATAGAGATTGGGAAACAATTAGTTTTTTAAATGTGATTTTACTCTATTAGAGCTATTCTGGATTAATTTTGTTTGAACAGGAGAGGACAGGAGAATATCTGGAAGTGATGGACTTGGTCTACAGATTCACAAATATTTCAACTACCCTCTTTTTACTCGCCATCATCGCCAAGATTTACTACAGTATTTTCCCACCACCCATCCCAGAGCCGCTTCCGTATCCAGTAGTACCGTATCCAGCTCCAGCTCAAGCTCCACACGTTCCAGGTCTAGTCCCCACACGAGGTTCAGCTCCCATAACATTTCCACAAGAAAAGAGCATGTTGACACACCCTTATCCATATTCCATGTCCGGATAAAATCAAAATATCAAGAATCATCATGCTTTTTAAATCGGGAAAACTCAAATTTTGAAACAATGGAAAATGCTCAATTTATATATTAATGAATATTTAAATGCATATATAAAGATGACTCAATTCATGATGAATGTAACACTCATAATAGTTTATTTATTTATTTATTAATTCCATTAATTATGATGTGCGATAGTGAATAAAGTGTAAAGATTTATATTGAACGTTTAAAACAAAAACAACACAATAAAAGATTGTTTAATGTATTTTTTTCAAATTTCAAATGGAAAAATACATGGAAAATTTAATACAAAAACTTCAGTCTTTAAAAATATCTCGATGAACAAAACATATAAAAAACTTAATTTAATTCTTCTGGTTTCCCATTTTACATGTCAAGTCTGAAACATGTAGTTGAGTTGAGAGTAGCTCTGTAAAACAGACGATAAAACAACCAATGCACAATATTATAAACAAAAAGCATATAACAAATAATTATTGTAATAATAAATCATGAGGTAAACTTACAAGAGGTTTTTGATGTGGAGGAAAAAGACTCCGTTTTACTTTATTCACCGTCTTCCTCGCATTTTTCTCATGTAGATTGACCATCAGTTTTGGCTCCTTTTGCCCCACAATTTCCCCGGGATTATTTGCAGAAACAGACTGAGTGTGAGGAGGTCCATTTGGGATAAAAACAATCGGGTGAAGTTGCCCTTCCGTCTCATACTGCCCCAGGGAAAAGAGGCACACGTAGATGCAGATTATGAAGGATGCTAAGCGAATTTCTAACATTTTTTATTTAAAAAACTAAAAAAGGGCTAAGAAAATTGAGAGTCAACTTTGACTTTGATGAGTGACAGAAAATAAAAAGGAATGAAATTCCCCTCTCACGAAAAGTGTACAAATATTTTGTATTCAATAATGACAACCTGAAACAATGCAAACGAGTTGGCTCATTCCTCTATTACACAATCCCACCTCAATTACAATTTACAAATGGCTATTTTAATGCGTCAAACTCACCAATTAAAATCATTACTCAATGCTCAAAATTCTCAATAACGCCACACGCCGAGAGAAAAATGCCAACGCCAATGACCGCGTGTTAAGTGTCAAGTCTCATTGTTGTGTCCATTGTTAAGATTCAAGTGTAACAAAAAGTATAACAGTTTCGTCATTTAAACACTAAAATTGTGCATATCGTGAGCTTTTGTGTACACTTTTTTTAGAATTTAGAAGGAAGAAAATGCAAAGAATGTGCTTCTTTTTGTGTTTCTGTGAGTCGGAACCAGTTTTTGTCTGTCGTCTCAACTCATTCAAGTCCAAAACTCGTTTTACACTTGACACTTGACAGTCTACAGAATGCAGAATGAAGAATAAGAATCAAAAGCCAAGATCAAGTTTGACGCTTGTTGACATACATTTTTATGTTATATTTATATTATTTGTATAAGTGTTTTGAGTTTTGAGTACAAAACATTCACAGTTCACAGTCGATGAATAAATAGGAAATAAAGTATTTTTAGTTTTGAGGGAGCAGGCACAATTTTTCCAAGTTGCGGGCCTTTTTTGTTGTAAAGTATTTTACATTAATATAAATTTTACATGAATTTTACATCACAGATGACAACGCGGTTGAACTGTCCTCACGATACCGAATCGACCTAAAAAACAAAAGAAATAAGATTATTTAAAATTTATGTCCTTCCAATTTTTGTGTGTGTAAAATATTTTTATCTAAAAGCTGACATTTGACAGTTGTGTCCACAGTTCACAAAATAGGCTTATTAATTATTAAAACGTTTGGTTTTTGGTTTAGTTAAATTTTAATCCAACCTTCATGCTCCGTAATTTGAGCCTTTTGACACTCCATGAGAATGGAACCGTCCGCCTTCCTCCTCTCAACAAGTCGACATCGGGAGAGTCCCTTTGGATTCAGGTCCTTTCTGCAACAGTCCCTCGCCGACCGCTGGAAGCACAAGGGCTGAGATGCAAACCGAACTTCATCTTGAATCAAAATACATGTTGATTGGGATTTTGATGATTTGGATTTGGAATTGAATTTGAGAGAAATCTGTCGACTAATGTCAAATCCCCGTTTTTCCCACTGTTCAGAATCCTCCTCCAGTAATTCTCCAGCTTGCGCACAGCAACGCTGGTCAAATACTTCCAAATTATCGCCACACAGTGGATATTTCCCGATGGATTGATCTTGATCTTCATCCTTTTCCACTGGCGAACTTGTAGATTTGTGCACAGAAAAGCAGAGGAAAAGTGATAAAATTCCAAGCAAAAACGTACGCTTATAAATCATTTTTATTTAGTTTGTAAATTACACTTTGAGTCACTGGAAGTTCCGTCGTCCTCACTTCTTTTGTCGTTTGTCTTTTGTCAGCTATACTTTGTGCTTTGTTGTGACTATGATTTTGATTCTCATGTTATCAAAGAATAAAGAAACAAAAGTAACATGACAAGAGAAAGTGAATGATGCAGAATGTCAACTCAGCACACGACTCACTTTTGGTTTCAATTTCAATTTCCATGTACAACAAAGAGCAGTTGAGTTGAAAATCAAGAATGATAAGATTTGAGAGTAGACTTTAGTAAAACAAAGATAAAACAATAACAACATTTCGTACTCATTCGTGTTTATTTCATCCGCTCGTTCTTTCTAAATGATAAAAAAGTATATCCTACATCAAAGACTCAAAGTTGACAAAAAAGTACCAATTGTATTTATGAATAATTATTTTTTGGTTTAGAATATCAAAAATTGAAATTTTCTTAGGTTTTTTTAACTCTCCTGGAATTTACAAAGGATGTTTTTATGGTGGAAAAATTGAATTGAATTCCGAATTCAACGCCACTCACTGTAAATAGTCTGATTTTGCGAGTGCAGAAAACTGTAAATGGGAAACATGCTTTTTACTGTGGCCTTTCAACAAAGTATGAAACACACGGAAATATATTAACAAGAGCAAACCAACGTTTAAAATTAAAACTGTATGGTAAATAGCAATTGATTAAAACATTTCAGTATGCTGTATGAAATGTCCTTACAGCAATTTCCATTTTTCTGTACTTTTTTACTCCCGTTTAAACCTAGGTTTAAACGGGAGTAAAAAAGTTGCATCTTTTATTTTATTTTCAAAAATTTGCACTGATTATTTTCTACCCTTTTAAAAAATTTTGTTCAATTTCTTAACATGAAAAACACTTTGCCAAATTATGTAAAATAGATAGTGTTTGCAAATTTTTTACCTTAACCTTTCTTAAATTTTCACTGATAATTTTAAGTGTGTTTTGTTCATCTTGTTCATTTTTTACGACCAACTGCAAAAGAATTAGACATTCCACAAGAAAAATTTAGTATTTTTAATTTTTAGGGACAAAAAAAAACACAATTTTTGAGCTCAAAATTTGCATTTAATAATCTGGAAAATAAAATATAACACTTGTATTTTAAATTTTTACCTTTGATTGGTCGTACAATCAATTTATGCCCATCCATGTCAATTTTCCGGCTGACACCATAAGCATGCGCCGCCTTTTTAGCGTCATCAAATTCTACAGTGGCACTTTGACCTTTCTTGCTCTGCTGGATGTCAACTTTCTTTGCTTCTGGGAAAAATTTGAGGATTTGCGTCCTGTTTGTATTCGGCGGGAGACCGGTGACGACGAGACCGGGAGTGAAGATATTTGAAATATTTGAATAGCCCTGTTCAGGCAATTGCCAAAGTTTCTTTGCTAATTCGCCATCTGTCATTCCGTCAATATTTTCAACCGACTTGGTGCCGCCAACTCCCGCGTTTCCCTAGATTTTAAATTATTACTTGTTAATTTCCCCGCGCATTTAAAATACTTTAGACCTCAAACACATATAAAATAAAAAAATATTGTAGAGTACTTTTGAGTTGGCATAATTTAGCATTTGAGGTCCAAGTTTTTCATACGAAGAAGCTTCCTCTGCTTTTTTCCGCGCTGCTTCATTCCCAAAAATAGCAGTTGCAATTCTTTTACCTCTACAAAAAAAACAATCAAAATAAA
>JABASP010004414.1:0-10186 GCA_019776565.1 Sminthurinus signatus
AGACTATGCATTAAATCATTTTTTATGGGGACAGACAACGCATGCTGCGCTACCCACTCGCAATGAAGAATTCATGAAGCGAGTTTTGAAATCGTGCTTTGCCAAGATTTAGATTTTTAAGTATTGCAATAGTTGGACTTTTGAATTTTGACTTTTGACTTGTGAAAACTTTGAGCTGTGTACATTGTAATGTACACAAATGTCTTTGTATTTATGAACCTTGAGCTTGACGTATTAAATATTTGTCCTTCTTTCTCTCTCTCTCTCTCTCTCTTTGGTAACTTTTGGGACTCAGTTGTACGTTGTACGTTGTACAAAAAAGGTTGACGTTGGAATTCTTATTTTAATTCTAATGAAATGACTCAAAGATGGGTGACTAACATAAAACAATAAAGTATTTGAATACTTGAATATTTGAATATGTGCGCTCATGTATGATGTAGAATGTAGAAACACCGCTAAACAAATTACAAAGTGGTGTCAACTCCAGGAAATTCCTTTAGCTTTAGCTGTTTCTTTCTTTCAGTTTAGACTTTAGACATTAGATTTCATCATATACTAATTTATATTCTTCAAAGTACTTGTTTGATTTTTTGCAGCTTTGTTTAAGACTTGGACTTGACTTGAGCTGACTTGATATGTTCAATATTTATACAGTTCTAATAAGTGGAATGACATTACTCAATGAATTTTTCAATTTTGTGCGCTGTACAATGTTGACTGTTGACAGACAACATTGAAGCCCACAAGAGAAATGACTTGCACACTCCATTCCATTTTCCGAACAATGGTAATTACAATGTAAACAGGTAAACATTTAATTGTCTGTCAATTTACGTTAACGTTAACGTTTACGTTTGGATGATTGTTTTGTATTTTGTATTTTGTGCCTTGTGTCCACTTTGAATTCAAAGGTACATATTTGTATAGATGGAACTGAAATGCCAGTCCAAACCAATCCAAACCATAGCAAAGGAACTAAAAACAACAGTCCAATGTACATGTAGGGAAGTTAACCGTACGTGTAAATTGTAAATAGTAAATAGAAACTAGTGAATGGAGAATGGAATCATCTTGGATTGTGGATTGTGTATTGTATTAAATATCTCAAGTATTCTATTGTATAAAATACTTGTGTATTATGTATCATGTACATTTAAAGTATTTGCGTTCCCTCACTCGTTTCGTTTTGTTCATTTGGACTGAACGTAAGAAGGCTTTTAGAATCAATTACGCTGATGCGTTCTGCCTGATCTCTGTCATGTCAGTGTCAATGTCAATATAGAATCCTTCGTTGTTCATTCCTCTCCCTCGCTCTTCTCTTCCCTTCTGTTTTATTCTATTCTATGGCATACCAGATACTAGATAAGAGTTCCACATTCAAGTCAGCTCTGTTCTCTGCTCTTCTTTTCCTTGTTCCTTTTTTCATGGCATGGACTTGGACATGAACATGAGCATGGATATGGACAGGAAGAACCAAGAACCAAGAACCAAGAAATCTCGAGGCTGGAACCTGGAACTTCCAACCTCGTCAACTCGTAGCAGACTCGGACTGATTAGTTTGTGAAGATATCAGTGAAGACCCTGGACGAAGATTCTACCTTGTACATTGTAGTGTATTTTGGATCGTCCATATGAATTATACATACGGATATCAGACACACACGTGCACACTCACATTCACATGCATTAATGATGATTAAACAGAGTGTAATGACTCGTCCCTTTCTCACAGTGACAGCTACAACAGCCACATTGAATCATTCATTTATTCCCCGTGTGTGGGTCTACAGTCTACAGTCTAAATTGTAAAGTGTATGCTTTTGCCACACACAGGTTGGCCCTTAATCTTCTCAAAGCTCAAAACTCAAAACTCAAAAAGAACCAACAACTCAAAAAAGGAGTAGCTGTACAATGTACAAATTAGAATGAGCTTTATACACTTTCTACGTGTAAAAAGTTTGTATTATTATGCAAATTTCCATGTAAATGATATTAAGTACATGACTCCCTCATTATTCCAATTCAATAGCTCAATGAGGTTAACACCCAAATCCATATTGAAATTCATTCATTTCCAATGTTCAAGTTCAAGTTTGATTCGAGTTCAAAATTCCAAATCCAAGTTCAATAATTCGTAATATGTAATTACTTGAAATAAAGAAAACGGGGACGGTTTGCGACGAGTGCATAAATTATGATTCTTTGCACATTGACCACATTTAATTTGAAACTTCATTGTAAATGGAAACTGTTTTAATTACTAATGACTGTCTATGGCGTTTTCACTCTGTCTTTTTGAAATGGTATTGAAACAAGGAGATAATTTGTTTATTTAAATTGAAATTGAAGTTGGGATATTACGCAGTAGAATGTGTAATAAAATATTTATTATCACCATTTTCTTTAGAAATAAAAAAAATAATAATAATTGCTCTTTGTACAGTAAAGGATGTGCTAGCAATAAAAAGTTCAAATTCAAAAGTTCAAAAGTGAAAAGAAAACCAAACTAAATTAAACAAGAGGATAAGAACTTTGGTAATTTTTCGACCTACATGAATTTTACAACTTTTGAAAAAGTGTCAAGAAAAATAGTGTAATAATTCATGAGGGAGAATGCGTGTCTACTGTGAAGTTTCTAGTGAGCATTTTTTTACTCCCCTGTGAAAATACATAGTAAAACAAAGTACGCAAGATAGTAAAAGGTGAAAGGGTTGGAAAATAATCTGAGATAGTAGTAATAATTATAATTGTAAAATCATTGTAATAATCCACTGCGTTTTTTGCACGATATCAGTTCAATCTTACAATAAAACAGTTTCGAGTTCCCGTGTGTACTTTAGTCTGTTGTCTTTTGGTATCATAATAATTATCATGGAGAAATACTATCTGTAAAACCCGATCAAGATTAAGATAACACTCCAGTGTCAATTTTTAGTTGTCCAAGTACAGAATACAGCATTAAAGTGTAAAGGTGTTTATTGTCCAAGTATATTATACACAGTAGACAGTAGATTATGACATAAGAAAAATAAATTTTTCCAAACTTTTTGCCCCAAAAATATTATTACAACAATCTTCCGTTAATTTGATGCCATCTCATTGTTTCTCTGTTCTTGATTCTCAACAAATGACTTCACACTCCAAAGTACGAACCCTTAAGAACGGAAATAGAGAGAGATAGAAAGTGTAAGTACCTATAAAAATCCCCTGTCTTGAGTATTGAGTATCTGTAGTTTTACTATTATATTATATTTCCAAAAAAAATCAAGAGGATAAAATACTTGTAAATTATGTTTATGCCCAATTTTCATGCTGTATTATTCCAGATTCTTCTCTGTTTGAATAAAAAATATTAAACCTCTCTAGATTCTAGATTCTAGATTCTACAATATATTCTATAGATATTATGTATTATGTAAGACATGAAAAACTTAGACTGGTTGATCCACACAATCATAAGTGGAGCTTGTAATAAAAATAATAATGGTCATAATATCTATTCTATTTATGTACATCGTACATCCATTCAAACATACATCATACATGTGTCACACAAATGCACTTTGAACATTGAACATTGAACAGGGAACATAAAACTGACAGGAGTGGAGTCTCGTGTGTGGAAGAACAGCAGAAAACCTCGAGCCTATTATCAAAACATAATTCATCAACTTCCGACTCCAATCAGAGAAGAAAGGTAGTAATTTGAGGTGGGGAGACGCAATAAGTTTTGAGCTTTGAACATGGTGCAATCACACAACACACAACACAGAAGGTACAATGTACAATGCACGAGGCTTAAGCATGTGTAATGTTGTAATGTGTAGTTGAATGTTGAATTGTTGGGTGAATGAATACAGAATCTAGAATCTAGAATCTAGAATGTAGAATGTAGACTACAGGAGCAACAGCAAGACAGAGCGAAAAAGGAAGAAAGAAGTATCATGAATCAAACGGCAGGGTAGATTTAAACCAAAACCAAAACCAAAACCAACCAATTCCAACAACACCATTCTGATCCTTTTCTCTCTCTTTCTGTTCTCTTCTGTTCTCTTCTGTGTGCATGTAAAAAGTAAAAATAAGAATCTAGAATCTTTTGTAGAAAACGCACCACGCAATGCTTCAACTACCGCCCAATGGTACAGAAATAATGATATAATAATAATAAGTGCACACTCTACATTCTACACACTCTTGGATAGGTATTTTATTTTTGAGCTATAGTAGAAATCATACTTTTCCAGTTTGTCTCTTGTTCTATTTTCTAGTCTGGTTTGGTTTGGTTTGGTTTGGTTTGGTATTCTGAATTAAAAAGCATAGAATTACCTACAGGATTCAAAGGAGCAAGGAGCTGATTTTTTTCCATTTGTTCCTTTTGTCTTCTTTTATATTTTATGGTCACTAGAATTACTAGCCACATCCTCCAAATCGTCCCACTGTATTGTATGTTGTCAATTGTCATATTATATATTATGAAACCAGAACCGAAGAGCAGAAATCGAAATCGAAACTCAAGCTGAAACTGAAACTGAAACTGAGACAGAATTAAAAAGAGAATAGGAATGATAATGATGCGGATACAAAGAGATGAACATGAAAATGAAATGACATATCCAATGTACGTTGTCCTGTGTTTGAAGGTTTTTTCTTCCATTCACTATTGCACAGGAATGAAATAATATGGCGATGAGGGCGAAATTAAATGAGAAACAAAAAGACCAAAGATTCCCTCTGTACACATATCAATAACAATAGAATTGCAATACTAGCCGTGGTTCATGTCAGAGCCATGAAATTGTGGAAAAAGCACGAATTTCATCAGTACCACAACCAGATTGTCATCTTCTCTCTCTTTGTGTCTGTATCTGTTGTGTCTTCGAACCGATTAGTGGATTCAAGAAACGCTCGCCTTAATTCATACTTTGTGCATTGGCAGTATGACAAACCACAAGCTTGCATACAAGCTTACAAGTTGTGCATGTTGTACATTTTCCAGTGTATCTGTATGAAAAAGGAAATGATAGAGCATGAAAAGACGGGAATCGGAAAACGGGGAAACCAACTTCAAGTATCGGGAATCGTAAATGCAAACCTGAATGCAGGACTGCAATAATCTCTCTTTCATTAATTCCCCTTCTTTCGTTGTCAATGTCAATGCCAGAACCAAGCTAAAGCCAAAGCCAGTGCAACATTCCTCTCCATATGCTGTTTTTTCCCCGATTGATATTGCTCTACGATCCCTCTAATCATGATTACTATATACTATGTATTCTACACGGAGTTTGAATCAAAAGCAAACTACAGATACTAGATATTCCTCCTCCTCCATGAAAGCAAGAATTCTCCACTACAATATTATACAATACAATACAATACAATACAATGAAATGGTCATCTTCATTCTTATTGTCATTGTCGTTGTCATTGTCATTGGAATTTTCTACAGGGAAAAAGAAGAAGAAGAACGGAAAAAACAGTACGCATTACGCATATCACATTACACATTACGTAAAACCGGGCAATGATAATAACAATGACAATGGTAACAACAGCAATTGCAATTGCAATGGCTACACATTTTCAATGTCAGGGTTTTTTCTTTGTTCACTGTACTTGTACAAAAACCAGACCAGACCAAACGACAAACGACTGGATCACACCAATAGCTTTTGGATTCAATGTGACTTTTACTTTTACTTTTATTGTACAAGCCACACATAAACGTAAGCATGAACAGAAACTCCAATACAAATACAAATAAGACCATTGAGATGAGTTGGTTGTTGGTCGTTGGTTGGTTCAGCTGAGCATTTAGCCAGAGGAGGTCTGTAATCCAATCAAATCAAGGAAAAACCCTAATCCAAATAATACATAATCTCAAGCCACAGCCAGCAACAAAGTCGACTTAGCCAATATCAATTCCATGCTAATGTACAACAAACACCAGAAGACGATCGTATTCAGACTCAGACCCTGATTCAGATTAAGATCAACAGATCTTTTTTTTCTCTTATTGCCTGCATAGTACTTTTACAACATTATGCATTTTAGTTGAGGCTAGTGCATAGTTTACAAAATTTATTTGTCCACAGTGTACAAAATACAGATATTGTACTAGGATTGTTGAGCTTGGATGACTAAGAGAAACTACAACTAAGAGCCTACAAAGAAGGGCTAAGAGCGTGGATGTACGTTGTACGTTGTAGGTGTTTGTGTTTGTGTTTGGGAGTGTGCGAGTGAGTTGTGGAACAATTTGCAATACATCACCCAGCAGTGGCTGAAGGTTGACTGGTGAAGAGGAAGGAGTCCGTCAGCCGTCTAAGAGTCAGTGAAAGGAAACAGGAAGGAATCCTGGATTGTGTCTAATAGAACAAATCCGAGTGACTTCCAGTTCTACGTCAAGTAAAGGAGTGGAGCTGAGTTGAGTTGAGCTGTGGAGTGGAATGGAAACTCAACCAAATGAGCATCAAAATTGTGGGAGTCGGCCACACTGTAGTCTAAATTCCCAAATTTCCAAATTGTGTGTGGAGGGAAGAGAAAATTAGAGACTCTAGACTCTACATTCTAGATTCTAGAGTCTAGAGTCGAGACAAACACACAAGCAAACACAGGAGATGACTAATTACATCATCATTTATCTCGTGTGACAACATGGATGGAGGTAAATTTCCTCTCTCTCTCTGCCAATTTGAATGACTTTGGCTTCGCTCCCAGTTTCCACCACCATCGGAAATCAAGTGTAATAATAATTCAAACTCGTTTAATTTTTTCCTCTTCACTTTTACATGCATATTACGCGGAACATGGAGCTACAGACTTATCATCATCATCATCATCACCAGAAAACTAATAAGACTGCAGGAAATTTGCTCATGCTGTAAGACGTAAGATGCAAGATGTAAGAGTAAAGAGGTTTGTGTGTGAACTCTTCATTTTCAACCAATTTGGCTCATGTTGATGTTCTGCATTCTGCGGAAGGAGGGAAATGAGACTATGAAGATCCGTTTAAGAAAAACATAATACATAATAATTCTTCAATACATAGATAGGTTTACACACAAGAAATATCAAAAGTATAGCAAGTATAAAGAACACTGTACACTGTAGAATGATGCTATTATCTATTATGTCTTTTGAACTTGGTCATTTGTATTGGCTATTACCATTTACATTGGCAGCAGAAATTCTAGAGTAGGAGTCAAGTGTCTTCCAGATTCAAATTATTACATTAAAGAGGACTTAACATCACAATCACCGACACTGCCACCATTATCTACATCTTCCATGTCTTTTCTTTGGGTATCATAGCAAATATGATATGATATCATTTCAAGAACCAAAGAAACGAATGAAGAATGAAGAACCAGCCACTTCCTTTTCCCCTTAACATTATGAACTCATTATAAACTTCCTCCAAAGAGAGAGAGCAAAAAAAGTTTCCAGAGTGGGCTAATGGCTCCAGCCACACCTCCAAATCATTTCAACCTCCTATTTTTCTCATATCTGTATCACTGATAAGTAAAAGATAAAAATCTACATTATTCATTCTCCATCACAGTTCACATCTATAAAAGTAATCCAAAGCGTAGTCGTAATCGTAATCGTAATAACAGTCGCACAGTAATCCAGTCTCATCTTAATAAAATGAACAACAAAAGGCCCAGCACATGTGTTTGCATTCCATCCGACTCCATTTACCATTTACACCTGTACTCTGTTCTCTGTAAAGCTTCTCTTTAATTATACGGTACAAATTCCTGTGCCCCTGGAAATGGAAATGAAAATGAAAATAAAACTCAGCCTTATTTTTTATTACTTTCATAGAAACGGTATAAAAACTTGGCTTCTATTTTCTCAACAGGGGAAAATAAAAAGTAAAGTAAATAAAGTTCAAAAGGTTGATTAATTCAAACATAACTCTATATTTTGTTTTTTTTGTCTACTACGGACAAAATACAAAAGACAAAAAAAGAGACAATATGCTCAAAATCCTTGAAAAAATGATGAATTTTTTGAAAGACAAGATAGATAGAAAATAAAAAATGTTCCTTTGAATCTCGTATTAAATTAAAATTAGGACAAAGAGCATTCACAGACTATTCAATGTGAGCGTGCCTTCTGAATTTTATATTATAGATTGATATTTATGTATTTGCAGCACAGTACAATACAATAAAAGAGAAGAGAATGGAGTCAGAGTCGGAATCGGAATCGGATTCGTGAAAAAAAAGTAGAAAAAAGCAAAGTTTCTTCAGATCTAATCAGCTGAATGACGCCGTGTGATGTGAATGAGGTTGAAATAAATTGCAAGGTAATAGAAGAAATCAAAGAGAGTCAGAAAGAGAGAATGAGTTAGAGAAGCCAAGAGCTTTTTGTATTTTGTATTCTCGCTCTGTAAATCCATCTGTATTAAAGGTATAATTGAGTGAAAGCGAGAAAAAGAGAAAACTTATTTCAACTCTAAACTCTATGGATTCCTTTAATTTGAAATCTAACAGGAGTTTCTGCTCTAGTCTAGCGTCTAGTCCATAATAGATATTAGAACCTACACAACACATTTCACCTTTTACATTGCAATCACACTACACAGGGAAAATAGAGGCCAAAAGAACGAAAGAACGAGGTACAGAATCAGAGGTAAAGTTAAACTTGAACCGCCCGAGAGTCTTTGCATCAATGTTCAATTCTATTTACGTGTACACTTTCTCTGTCTCTGCTATCTCTTGAATGAAAATAAAAACTTGAGTGGGAACGGAAGAAAAAATACCAATTTCTCCACACATCCTATATGTAGTATGTAGTGTGATATAATATACATGTACAAATAATATTGGTGCGAGTCTACGAGTGCAAGTAAAAGTAGGAGTAAAAAGAGACAAAATTCGAATCGAATTCAAGTTCGAATATCTGCTGTGTAATTCATATACCTTTGTGTACAAGTACAAGTACATTGCACACGTAAGAGTTAAAGGAAGGAAAGGAGAATCTTGGAAGGTTGAGTGAATGGAGTCGCACTCTGTTCTCTGTTCTCCGTTCCCCGTTCCCCGTTCAGCATCCACCGTCAACTTGTAATGGAAAAGTAAGCACTCCAATTTCAAACTTCAAAGAGAATCAGACACTTGAGTTGACTTGCCAAAGTAAAGTAAATCAATGAATGGCAAACTGAACCGAGTTGAGCTGAACTGAACTGAACTAAACTGAACTGAGGAGGCGAGATTTCAGCGTGTTTTGAAAAAAAAGTCCTCACTCTTTTTCAACTCTGTTTTTTTTACATATAATGATTCTTTCTTTCTTTTTCTTTTTCTTTTTCTCTTTCTTGAGCTGACTATCATCGATGAAAGGGAAAGCTTAGAAAATCCATTTGAAAACTAACCTGAATCAAATCATGATCATGAATCAGTGCAATTTTCTCTCTTTTCCTCTTTTCCTCCTTTTCTCTTTTTCTCACTCTTAGCTCTTAGATCTTGGTTCAAGTTCATTTCAAGTGTCCAAGTTAAATCGAATGCTGACCCGATGCGCTGGAAACTGGAAAGAACTGGAGAGTGAAAAGAGGACCAAATAAAAATAAGAAACATTTAACCAAAACTCGCCTCACTTCTCTTTTCTTTCGTATAGATTAAATCCACGTTTCGTCACCTTCCAAATCAATTTTTTTCTTTAGTTCAATTCAATTCAAATCAAAACCATCCCATTCAACACAATTTCAATTCAATTTAACTTGCTACAAAACAGAAACAGTCACTGAATAAACGGTTTTAAACTTGTGCACAGTAAAGAGTTCTCATCTCCAAAAGTTTCCGGCTTTCATACATTATTCCGAATTTTCCTCTGCACAATTGAAAGTTTACTTGAGACTTGAAACTAAACTATTGTTGATTCTCCTGATTCTGTTTATTTGTCTGTAGACTCTGTACTTTATAAAGAGATGAGACAACTTTAATTCAGCTATTTAGAAACAACTTTCCCTTGAAATGGAAAAAGATGAGAAAATTCAATTTCAACAATAATATTTTAATATCTTCCTCTTGGTTCTTGGTTCTTGATTCTTGGAATAAACTTTGTACAAGAAACTTGTATTAATATTTGCTGTCCACTTAAAAATTGAATTTTTCTTCACATCTCCACATAAAAATGAGATGGAGGAGTAGAAAAATAACTAAAATAAACTTTTCTAGAAACAGAT
>JABASP010004415.1:0-10186 GCA_019776565.1 Sminthurinus signatus
GTTGCATTTTCCTCTTCAATTATGTGTCAAATCCTGTATTCTAAAAGATATGTGTGACGTAAATAGCATCAAACAACATCAGCACCACAGTATATGCTACTACTATGTATTATGTATACATAAATATGCTGCGGTGCTCCTCGTCCTGTTTACTATTTACTATTAACTGGTTACTGATAAAAGTCTTTAAATACAAAGTATTTCATACGCTTATCCGCTGACCTTTTTTTTACATCTGTATGTGACGAAATTTCTCCAAAAAGTTCTTTTTCCGAGAAAAATATTCAGTGAGCAACACATCAAAATATTTTGACTCATTTTATTTTTTTCAAAACCTTTTGAAACTTGAAACAGATGTTTTGTTGTCAATTTTGGAGATAAAAAGGAGGATTTTTGAATCCAGTAAAAGTTTAATTATATTTTCAACTACATTTGATCATTTCCTGGAAATTCACACAAAGCAGTATAAAAACTTTTTTCAAGAAAACAAAAAGAATTTTTGTTCCATAATCCAAAAATGAAACAAAAGGCTGAAGACTTGCTTCAAAATTTATCATTTAGTCTCTAAATGTTCAACATGGTTAGTCGTAAAAATCCCAGCTGTGGAGATGAAAATTTACTACCTTTATGCTTTTTTACACTGAACTATATTATGTGCAGAAAACACAATAGACAATACGAAAACTTTATACAAATATCTAACATATTTTAGCATTGTCTATTGTCTATTGTCTACTCTCTTGATTTTAACTCCAATCAAAATTAAAAGAGGTCTAAATATTATGCACAGAAGGTGCATTTGTGAACTATCATTTTGTAATTTTGGCTGTACAGTATACAGTGTTATCATATCGTAAAGTCATAAATCTGTAGTTCTTTGAAACTTCAACACACAAAACCACAAGAAACAATATCTAGGAACTAGGAAGAAAAGGGAAAAGATACCAGATATAGTATAGCGTTGAAGAAGTTGGAACAACTCAAGTAGGGAGAAAGTTGGATGAAACACTCTCGACTTTCTCTTGTCTCATTTTACTCCATTTCTACGTATATACTGCACACTGCACACCACATGTATCATGTATCATGTATCTCGCATGAAAGCACAGAATACAAAATTTCTATTCTTTTTGTCCAATTTTGTTTTTGTAATTGTATACAGCTTTATTTAACAATAATTCTAGATTCTAGAAACAACAGTATCAATCATAATTGAATATAGAAAAGAGTCAGTATTACTCAATACTCAATATATGTACATTTAATTTAAGGTTCCAAGTTTCAAAGTGTAGATTGTACATATATTGTATATCACACATAAAAAATAATACATCAAAGTAATATTCTGCAGGTGTTTCTACAATCCTCACATCCGTGGTCCATATTTGATATTGGATATCATGAAATTTATAAAGATGCTGAGTATTGGATTTTGAATATTACAGGATGCTTAATTTCATGTGTAAAATAAAATGAAACAGAACGTTTTGGAGTTTGGAGTCACAACATTTCATATTTATGATTCATACATGTAGTATACTTTCTAACCTGGAATGAAGTTGTTCATGGATCTAATAGTAACTATACTTCATAACAGTATGAAGTATGAACGAGTCATCAATTAAAACTTGAAATCAAAATCATAAATTGAAATATCAATATCAGCCATTTATGACTTTGTTGATGTCATGAACTGTAAACTCCAAAGACTTTCAACTCTCAACTTTCAAACGTTTTATGGATAGTGGATATGGATATTTTCCTTCAAGTGTCTGTATATTATATGGTCGTTCTACTGCTTTCTACTTTCAAAGTTTTACATTTCATATCTTTGTAAGACATTTTGTGATTTACACTTGAGACTTGAGAATTTAGAGACGCAAGTAATAAACACTGAGTCATTCATTCATTAAGATTTAAGATGTGGATACTTCTGTACATTCTCCATGCGTCACCATTCATTAAAGTTATTACTAAACTGGAAACTTCTTTACGTATAATATTTAATATGCATAATGCACAGAGTGTACAAGTATAAGTTAGTGCGGCACAAAATTGATTTTGTGACACGGTCATCACAGCATTCAAAACGTGTTTATTAAGTGTGGACACTAGACACTTTAAACACAATTTTATCCTTAATTATTTAATGGGAAGAAATAAAAAAGAAGTACAATTAAAAAATGAATGAGGAAAAACTTCTGCAAAAAAAAGTATATATGAAAAAATTGCACTTGTTGAATGCACGTTTGTCTAGAAAAAGTAGAGCTCCTTGTTAAGTTTGAATTTTTTTTATAGGCCTATTTTTGCATATGTACATAATACATTGAGTTCATATCAGAGCTCATCAAAATGATAATAATTTCACATTTATAGTTATCTGTAGTAGAATAGAATACATTTAAATAGGAATTTTTGGATACCTCAGCGAAATATCTGTCCTCGTCAGTGTTTTCACATGGCATAATTGATAATCTGTGGACGACGCACTGGTGACTGGTCTCTCTCTTTTTGAACTCCATAAACCATCAACAATATTTTTACCACGGACCACGGAATGACTAATAACGGTTTAATAATTTACACTAAAACACTACTAACTAATAAAATTGCAACATTAGTAGATATATATTTTTATTATCTCCATTTAATTCTCTTGTTATTTATGTATTTATCTCCATTTTGTCTTGATCCATCTGGTAAACTCTGAACTAGAAACTATAGAGAGTTCATGTAGATTTTGTAGATTGTACTTAGATAGCAGTATAATATATTTACTATTTACTTATGTAGTTAAAGTAAATTATCATACTCACGCCTTTTTATGTACAGAGATTACATATTACATATTTTGATAACTCTTTTGTCTATTTTTTTTGTGATTGAAGATTGAAGTGAGGACTTGACGAGAGTGACGAGAGTGATGAGTGAGACTAGACAATAGAATATAATATAGAAAATAGGGAAGCGTTATAAAATATCCTTATCATATTTTTTTGACATGTTACGTACTTATTTATATATCTAAAATTCAATTACATGTTTCATTGTCATTGAACGTGAGTATGTGAGACATGATTGTGTAGCGTGTAAAAAGAGTGTAGAATTAAATAGTATTAATTATTATTGGTGTAGTTGGTAGTGCTTTTTGTTCCATCGTAAATCGTAAATTGCAATGAAATTCCCTCGTGATAGAATTTTATTTGTTGTATAAAAAAAGTCTCACGTTCAAAAAGAAGAATATTATATTATACAGAAAACATCATTCTTAATAAATAGTTTATAGTTTGTACAAAATATAAAATAAGTATTATTTATAATAATAATTATTCCATAGTTAGTAGTCTGTAAATGTAAAATATAATTGTGTATTTTGTGTTAATCGGTTTTTGATTGAACATAATATACACCATACTGTATCTTTTATGTATGTATTTTCCTGTCTCATTGTTCTTTATTATTATTGTTATTTATATGCTGTATATTGTATATAATATATTTTACTTTAGGGTCATAGCCAGGGGAAAATGTTAATAACAGTTGTCGTCGAGAGCACTTATTTCGGAACAACTTCGGGGGGTTTTACTCAAATTGTCGTTGAGGACAATCAACCAGTACAACAAATCATTCAAAGATTTTGTGAAATTAAAGTAGGTGTTTCAAGTTTGTTTTATTCAAATCAACATAATAATAATTTAACTATTCTTACACTTCTTACATATTACTTGTATCTTGTATACGGCTTTCTCCGTCCAGTTCCAGTTGTCTTGGGTATATTATGTCGACAGTCACTATAATGTTCTTAACTATTTTGTCTTGAAATTTATAGTTGGTGCAGTTATAGTACTTGTAGAAAATTGTCGTTTTAATTTTTAATTACGCGAGCATTACATTTTCCATTCTATAGTTAATTGTTATTGTTCATTTTAGTAGTATATTATTATAGTATCGTACAGTATACAGTAAGCAGTAAGTATATTAAGTATGCAGTTCTTTGGTTTATTGCTCATTTATTATGTGTAAATATATGAATGGTGCATGTACATTGCCATTGTTGTATTTATGTATTGCAACTCAAAAATCACGAATCAAATATAAGTTATAAATGAGACTGTATTTAAAATATTATGTAGAATGTAGACGGACAAAATCAAATTAAAAGTAGTATTAAAATGAAACACCTGTGATTTTTACATAGTATAATAATATAGTAGTCAGTTAGATAAAAAATCCATAATTTATTAACTATGTATTATAGTAGAGGTAAAGCACTTCTACGTGTACGAAACGAAGTAAACAAACCAAAATAAAAGCGTACCATCATACTGTAGACACCACACCATTTATTTATTATCAAATTTTTTTTTCTTGGTATTGTTGTGACAGAGCGTGTGTGTAGTGTGTAATAACAATAATATTTATTTTTGTGATGTTTCATTTTCTTCTTTTTACTTTCAGGGATGCACAGTTGACCCCAATTATGCAATTATCAATGATTCCAATGTGAGTTTTGATAACTCCAAGAAAATATGTGAATATCAAGTTCAGGATAACGACCATCTACGACTTGGTCGAAAGAGTAAGTCTTTATTTTATTTCATTTTTATTTTCTGTTTCGTTTCAAAAAAAACCTATAACCGATAAGCAAACTCCGCTATCAATAAAATGCATAGTAGTATATGATTTATGAATGCAGTATACAAACTTTTTCATTTTTTTTATCCCTTTTTCATTCATTATACTGTATGAGGAAAAACTAATGAAAATATATAACGCTCTCTGCATTCTGTGTATATCATGTATAGCAGGTTATGAGTCTTTTTTATTTCAAGTTTTTTGTCTAAAATGTCTCTAATAATACATGTTACTTTATTATTTTTTTTATAGATCAAGAAATCAACATGTTTCAATTTGTGAAATGGTCTAGGATTTCAATTTTTGGGATTGCTGTGGCTCTTTTAGGTTTAATTGCAACATCTTTGATATTCGTCTTTTTCCGACAAGTGCCCTATAAGGTATAGTAAAATTTCTATATTCTCCCTATCAATTTTTTCATAAATAATGTGATGCATACTACAACTTTTTGTTTGTATCTATAATGTACCGTTATGTGTTTAAGAGTTCAATAGTAAGGGCACTGAAAATGAAAAGGTTTATCAAAAAAAAATAGACTGGTTTAAATGTATTCCTGCTTTTTTTTTTATTCCATTTTAAACGTCCTTTCTGATATTACATCGTTATCTTACAAACAAGTTGATTCTATACTGTTATATATAGCTTGTACATCAAATATTTAAGCTTTTACTTGATTTAATAATAATAATATCATACAGTGTATGCTTGAGAATATTGTATTTTATATTACTAGAAGTGTATTTGTATAAATAATTCTTATATATATATAAACTTTATTCAGCAGACACTTGAACATGTTTCATGTTATAATACACACTCTCTTTTTTTCTTGTTAATGACGCAACAGTTTACAGTGTATATATAGGCTTTAACGATTCTGTATTCTGTATATACTTTTATGTGTAAAAGTCAATTTTTTTTTAAAAAGTCACAAGTATTACATTTTACATTTAAGCTCACAATATAAGAGAAGATCATCTTTTGCTTTTAAAAAAGAAGAATTATATAGCACGACCTATATGACAGAACCTATAAAATAAAATGAGAATTTTCTGTTCTTGTTTTTACATCAACAATGACAATGTACAAAATCCTGGTGTACAACTTAAAAAAAGAATGGCGTGATATATTATACATTATACTATAATATTACAGTGCATAATTATTAGCTTTATTATTAATTGAGCCACACTCTGTTACTCTTACAATTAGCAATTGGTATACAATCGTAATAAATTTCATAATTTATTAGTCATTAATATTATGGTTATAGTTATAGTAAATAAGTAATAATATTTGGAGTTTTTATACTACATTCTTGTAGTATTTTGTATCTAAGTTCATTTTTTGTAATTGGAGATCAATCCACGGCACGAATTTTGGGATATTTACGTAGACACCTGGAACTTTATTTTCTCCACAACTGAAATAGTGATTTCATCGTTATTAAACGTCATTATTATTAGTATTTAGGTATGCAGTATACTGTATAAATAATGAATAGTATTTATTATGACTAAATTCATTTTTAAAATTTCTTACCCAATTCCCCAAGCTACAATTCCAAATTGAACGTAATATTTTGAGTTTGGTAGTTGGCAAACTAATGGAGATCCACCATCCCCTCGACATGTATCTGTGAAAAGAAATTGATCACAAAGATAATTTGAAATTCTGTTCTCCAGAAGGCAGAGAATTTGTATTTAAATTTTTTGAAATTTGAAAGTTGGAGTAGTTATTTTCAAAGTCGACTAACCTTTTCCAGGTTCTCCACCCGCACAAACAAATGAACTATCTAATTTAAAATAAGGTCCTAATCTTGTTTTTCTCAATGCTGCTTCACAAGTATCTCGTGGCACAACAGGAAGATCCAATCGTTTTAGGATTGCTTGATATTTTCCTTCTTTCTCAAATGAATCTTTTCCCCATCCTGATGCAACACATCTTTGACCATCAAAATTGATATTTGCTGGAGGTAGACAAATTGTATCCACATTTGGAGCAAATTTGACTTCTTCATCCAAAAATATCAAGGCAATATCATTGTAAAGAGCTCCCATGTAATATTCTTCATGGACAACAATCTAAATTGATAAATAGAGAAAGACATTTGAATGGGTAGTGATAATGAAAGTTTGTCGAGCTCATAATATTTTCAGTAAAAGCTTTCATAATATAAAAGCTCTCTCTTCTGCTCACCTTTTGGACAAATCTATCTTGATGTTGATATAATTCATCAAGTGTTTGAGTATCCCATTCTCCGAGACGAACTTTGAGTTCAGATGGAGGTTTCCTATAGAAAATAAACGTATTTGTAATTTGTAGCTTGTATCAATTTGGGATTTTTTGGTTCTGTCGGCCAGTGACCTGATATGAAGTACCTGAACATATAAATATTAAACATGTGCTTACCCGAATACACAGTGAGCTGCGGTCATAACAACTTTTGGATGAATTAAGGATCCTCCACACACAAAGATATTTAGTGGTGGTTTATCCGGTTGTTGTTCTTGTCGGACGATAGCAGCCATCCATCTTTTATTTCAAAAAAAGAAACAATGAATAGAAACAATAGAGTGGGAATTTACGTTGAACCTTTTTTAGTAGTATAATATTATATTATGAATTATGGTTGACACATGTTGTGTATGCATGTAATATTTGATATATTTATAAACTCACGGGAATTCCCCAAATTGAGCTTCTCCATCAGTTGCTCCTGTGATTCTAAATCCAACTCCACCAGTATTTCTATAAATTAAATTTATAAAAAAAAGGTGTCATATTGGACATATTTTATTCTGGTTATAGTTTTTATACAAATACGTGTGTGTTTTATTTTTAAAAGGGGTGAAATGTAGAATTTTGACTTGCCTTTGTCCACACACACTGTGATCAGCTGAGGGTGCAGGAATTAATTTTTCTGGTTGGACTTCCTTCTTTTTCGTCTATATTAAAAGTAAATGTACAAAAACACACAGTGTTATTGAATATTACAATATTGATTCATAGTTTATGGTTGATGACAGTTTAAAATAGTATTTAAAAACATAATGTAAACAAATATGAAAGTAAAATATGAAATTCTCACCTTGCAACAAATGTCAAAGTAGTGACTACATGGGGAAACTTTACTATTTCCTAATCTGATATCAATTAATCCAACGACATCCCCATTATCAATGACAGTTCCATTGTCAATGTCACACAAAAAGTATTTGACACAACTACAAGGTTCTTCTTCATTAATCACATCCTTTTCACCCAGAGCTCCTAGAGGTTTATAGGATTGTGGTGAACTGCTATGTTTTGGAAGTGGAGGAAGTTGTTGTTCACTGGACACATCTTTTTCACGAGTACTTTCTTTTGAACTTTCTTCAGATTTATCCAAAGGTGCTGGTTGAGCTACGCTATGTTCATGTGAATTTTTTTCGACAAATTCATTTATGATGTCCAAATCTGATTCTTCATCATCCGATGCTACTCCTGATAGCAACAGGAATAGACTGAAGATTGTCAAGAAGGAGAAAATTTGACGTAACATCTTCTGAAATAATAATATACATAATAATTAATAATAGATTATTATTATTATTTCATAGCAATAATTGTAATGTTGAATTCATTTTATGATTTACTCCTGATTAATCTAAACTGATTATTCTAGTTTATTCAAAAGACATTTTTTAATCATCTGTCCAACGTGTCTCACACCGTATGCGAAAAGCACAGAAAACATTGACACTTTATCATGTTTTACATGTTAAAAAAAGTAGAGAAAAATTTAATAAAACGAGTGAATTTGAAAACTATAAAATATTCACACGCTCATTTGTATAATGTTCTAAGGTATACATTGCAAACATATTGAGCCATGCAAAAAATAATAATATGTAGTGTACGTAATTTTCAAGGCCAAGAAAGCTTGAAATCATCAGTCATTATCAGTTTTTCCATTATTTTTACTTCTCTCTACACAGTCTTTTACTCCTATTGTATGATAAAAGTGGTCTAAAACACAAAAGTATTCTACAAAATGACGAGTATACTTTGAAATAGAATAAAATGAAAATGAAAACAAGTTTGAAAAGTTCACGATTCACAACTCACCATTATGATATTATAATATGATTATGAGATTGGTCTAGTCTCTATAGTGGGAAAATAATTTTGGGAAAGAATATTTTATATATATCACGTAAATAGTATTTTTCCTACCACAATAATAACTTATTATGAACTCGTATCCTGTATTACGTATATTTTATGTAATTTTTTTGTAGATAAGTATCTTTTTAATTTTAGCTGTATAAAATATGATAATATTTATTCGTTTTAAACTTTAAACTTTATGAAAGACACAGTATGTATAAGATTAGATATTAGATTGGTTTTTCTCTAGGTTTTTTATCTTTTCAAGTTTTACAGTTCAAGTTCAATATCAAATTCTATATATGGAATTTGACTCTCGTCTCGTTTTTTTTCTTATTTATGAGAATACATAAGAAAGACAGGTATAATGTGACGTTGATTTAGGCAAATATGGAAAAGGCAACAACGATGTTGACGAGGGTAGAATTTTTAATCATTATAATATTTTAGAAGACACGACTACAATTATTTCAATATTAGCCATTCATGGACACAGCAATTAATTATCTAGACACTTTTTAATTCCTTCAAAAGTATTTAGTATCACAATTGCACTTTATAAACTGGAAACTTGAATAGTATTGACTATTTTTAATTGTTAGTTTTTACACAATGTATACACTTCAAATATATGGAATTTCCCTTAAATTCTTTTATTCTAGGACACAAAGGACAAAAAATGACGTGCACTCACTTTTTTCACTCAGTTTATTTTAATTAATCAGTAAATTCAAAGTTTAAAACACAATGTGCCCAAGTGTGTGTGTGATATAAGATATAAAAGGTATAATATATTTGCACTATGAACTGTGTGATCATTGATCAGTGTTCAGTGCACACTTCACAGTGTACATTGTACATTACAGGATAGATTGAGGAAGGTAACTTGAATAAGAAGAAGGAATTACTCAGAAGAAGATTATCCTAAACGAGTTACTTGTACACTAACAACGATAACGAGATGCCTATCACAACAACTATCTACTGTCTACTACACTAGTGCAAGACACAAGTCACACACATGCACTCCTTTTCTTTCTTTTTTTTTCTTCGTCTTTTCTGTCCATAATCTTCCATGAATTTTATATATATTCTATAGTTTATAGTTTACATTTTAGACTATACTTATAATATGAGTAAATTTACATATTATACATCTACATTCTACATGTGAATAATGTACCTGATAGAGCTGCTAGTTGATAGTACACAGTAGTAGTACTACCAGTAATTTCGAGTTTCTGTAAAATTCTATACCATGTAGGTATGCACAATAACAATATTTTATGTATAGAGGAGAGCGGGGTAAAAATACAGCAGGGGTAAAAATGCAACACGGACAAATTTAGATTTCTTGACTAAGTTATAAGTTTTTTGACAAAAGTGTCTACACAAAAAA
>JABASP010004416.1:0-10185 GCA_019776565.1 Sminthurinus signatus
TCTCTCTCTCTCTCTCTCTCTCTCTCTCTCTCTCTCTCTCTCTCTCTCTCTCTCTCTTTTATCTTTAAATTATGAAAACGGGCAAAGACAAGTCTCTTTTTTTTACTATTCTTGGGAGTCTTTATTATTAAACTACTTATTTGTATTTTACTTATTTGAATAGTTGGAATGACAAAAGATCCTTTCTGTCTACATTCATTTTATATTTAACTACCGAGGGAAAATTCTGTGCATGTTAAGTTGGAAGAAGATCAAAATACAAATCAAAGAATCAAATAAAGGTTATTGTCATCAGACAAAATCATTTGCCACATCTTTCCATGCATACTATTGTGTCCAGATATTTAAATTAAAAGGTGTAGATTAATTTTTATACTTTTTTTGAGCATTCCATTTTGACAGCTTTGAAAACATTAAGTAAGTGTACACTGTACACATTACACATAGTAATATTTTATAGCTCCTTGTGTAGTTGACCTGTCGTGGATTCACATGTCATGTGGATTTTAAGTTATAGTTTTTATGACACATAAATAATCCACTTTGAACTTTGTGTCGGCTTCAAAAGAATCAACTTACTATTGAACATAATATACATTATACATTATAGGAGTCTCAGAGTCTGTCAAGTGCCAAGTTTTTCCAGTTTCATATATAATACTTAATGCAAACACACGACGATAGATGTTTAATGTACTAGTCGAGTAATTATTTAATTTGCCTGTTTTTCTTCTCGTCGTGTACTATTAATACATACTACATACCCAATACACACATTAAGAATTTATATTTTGCAAAAAATGTGCTAATAAGTATTTGTGTATTTAGTAAAACAAACCATAGAAAATTTATTATGTAAATCGCACAATAAATATTACAAAGGTCTTTGTGCCTTATTCTTCTTATTCTTCTTCTGCTTTGTACTTTGTACATTGTACGTACTACATGCATATGATTGGGTTACTTGTTACTTGTATGTGAATAGTGAATAGGTAGATGTACACAAAGGATGACTTTTTCTTTATCGTCCATTTAGCTTCCACAATCAAAAACTCTTAGTAGTAGTACAACTTTGGACGGTGGAGGTGTAATGCTAATGTCCTTTTAAATGAGCCCAATATCCAATATGGTTGAAAGTTGTAATGAAGTAATGTGTAAAATGTATAGAATTTGGTTTACATTAGTTTTCATTTTCATCTCACTTTTTACCAGTTTCATGGAGTTTGTACATTGTCATGTTATATCTGTACTCTGTACTGAATACTGAACATGATTGTATTTTGTATATAGAAAAGTTTTCCACTGTAGGTAAAAGTTTTTCAATGTCTAGACTAGACCTATTGAAAACAGTCTTTTTATATATATTATGAAGAAGTTGGAAACAAACAACTGAAATGAAACTGAAAAGGAACGATTATTAGTATATCTGCAGGCTCAACGTGCTGAACGCTCAATGCAAAAAAATAACTCGTTCACATGTTTTATTGTTCTTTTCCCTCAAAGAAAAATGAAAATAAAAGCATAGGTAATACTTAATACACTGTATGTGCACAGTATACAAGGTACAAAGGATACAAAATGTAAAATGTAATGCATTATTTAAATTCGGTTGATTAGCTTGCTTTCCGTGGTGTGGATGATATCACAAAATGTCCATTAGCAAGTATCTTAAGGCTGTCAGTCTGACTCAGAATAAGTATAAAAGTTTTTAGGATTTGTATACCCTTAATATTGCTTGTTATTATACATTATACACACAATCCTATCTCAAAGCTCCAAAAGTTCATTTGAGGTTCATTCGTGATTCATGAGGTTTTTTTTGCAGGGTTTTGATATTATTTGATACTCCAAATTTACGTTTTATGTTTTCGTTTCGTCTTTTACTGTGCCGTGCCAAATTACTAAACTCTGAATACTGAATTACATAATATAATAAATTATAAAGTATTCCTAGATTTTTTACCAATGTTATCGTTTTATGATATCCTCAATTATTTTGAATGTGGAAAGAAAGGGAAGGGATTTGAATAAAAAATGAATACCGTCTAATTGTCTGCATCTATTTCCCTGCAGCTCTTTATTATAATAATGATATTATGTAATTACTGTACCATCAGAAAACTATCGTCACACCTTATATTGAGACAAAAAGCTATATAGTAAATAGTAAATTATAAAGTATACAATTACTCTTGCAAAACAAATATTTATTTTACTTTAATTATGTTTTGTTACATGTTATAGCATTGGAAATTGAACTTGAAAATACTATTTAAAAAACTACCGGATGCCGGATGAATGATGATCGTAACATTTTCTAATCAATACCATTTATTATTTATAGAATTCAACCTCGTAGTGAATTAAGAATCAACTGTATACTGTATTCCATAGAATAAGATTTGAGAAAGGTAACGTATCTACATACATTTATGTATGTCTTTAGTCTATAGATTGCCTCAAGTCTCAAGACACTTGTCGTTCTCACAATATGTAATGTTTTTGTCATGTACTAGGCGGACATTCGTTTTTCTGATTGATTTTAATTGAAACTTGAAATGTGAAGTGGATGATTTTATAATCCGTCCCTCATTCTAGTTCAACATTCAACGTAAGAGCTGAGTTCATTCTACTAAAAAATTGTGGATTATGTTCATTCAATTGAGCTAAGCCTGGATTGAGTGAATAAGTGACTGTTATAGTTGTTAGTTGTTAGCAGTGTTAGCTCACTGAATGAGTTGAATTGGATTTGGATTTTACAAATCCAACTCTCGAGCAACATTGTAAAACTGCAATAAAGAATTGGAGAAGAAAAGAAGATGAAGCTTAAGAATAAGAGATGGACAATATAGAGGCAAAAAGTTGACAGTTTGACAGAAAGCAGCATGTTCTCCCTTTCAGTCTTTTCAAACATGCTGCCAATCGA
This sequence comes from Sminthurinus signatus, assembly GCA_019776565.1. Classification (NCBI taxonomy): domain Eukaryota; kingdom Metazoa; phylum Arthropoda; class Collembola; order Symphypleona; family Katiannidae; genus Sminthurinus; species Sminthurinus signatus. Next base: position 2,927 of record JABASP010004416.1, read on the forward strand.
GGATTGAGGATTGAGCTGGACTAGAGTCTAGAGTCTAGATTTTAAAGTTAACTTTGTTCTTTATACCTAGATCCTAGATACATGTTAGTTTATTTTATAATGATATAAACATGATGTTACAAGTTACGAGTTACAAGACGGGGGTATGCACAGTATTTAGTATGTAGTATAAAGATTCACTGATTGATGCTGTCATAAATGAAATATGGTTGAGACAGCCACCGCCCTGGACATTTTTCCTGTAGTTATGATTGTCATGAAGGTGGGTTACATGTATTTATCGCAATTTTTTTTTTCAATATTCATCCACACGTTTACATTTACGGGACAATTATTATAAAAGTTCTCAAATTAGAAATACATGTGGTGCATAGGCACATTTTATCATTTATAATATATTATGCTTGCACATCATTGTATTTTATTTTTTATTTTGCCAATAGCAAAATCGCCATGTATTCTATATTCTGTCTTAATATGCTGACTTTTTATAGAAATACACCCTCAACTTTCAATCATTCCCACGTTTATGCATAACATAACATTGAACTTTAATATGGCAAAAATATTACTATTATATTTTTTTGTAGTTTGTAAAATGTACAAAGGATGAGTAATAGCTCATAACATGGTTAATAGTTTATGCACAGAAATCTTATTCTTAGAAGAAAGTAAGAAGGAAAGCATCCGTGACTTTTTGAAATGGAATGTCTAATGATATATTTAGTGATAGATATCAATGATGATGATAGACTCAAAACTCAAAGGCAGAGGCAGAGGCAGATGGACGATGGAAGATGGACTGATCTTGTCTTGTTAAAAGAAAAAGCATTGAATGTCGTTCGTCATTCTTTCCATTCGTCATTTGCCATGATAATTACCTTCTATCATTTACTATTTACTTGTAACATCCACTTATTTGTACATAATACATCATTATAATAATGCAAGTCATTCTCACGCAGCGTATTCGTATTCTTTCACTCTCATTCCCGTCTCAATAGCCAAAACATGCATTCATTCATTCATTCTTTCTTTCTTTCTTTCTTTCATTCATACTGCCAACTGATGATAATATACAGCTTATTATGTATTGTGTGTACACAGGAAAACTCTTATTAAAACAAAACAAAGTATAAGAAGACGAAGAAAAAAAAACAAAACATAATATACAAAAATAACACTCTTCTGGGTACTATGTTCAATGTACATTTAATGTTTAATGTCATTGCCATGATGTAAACTTGTCATTTCATTTGCATAATATTAAATGTACACCTTTTCAAATTTCAAGTTGACATGAGACATGAGTAAAAGTATAGAAAATATCATGTTATACAAATAGAAATCTAGAATCTAAAAGGTATCCAGGGAAGTTTGAGTTCTTTGCCCTGAACGGTCCATTCAAAATTGCATATTTACAATTTACATGCATGCTTGTTGCTTGTTGTTCACTTTGCTCTTTTTTTTGTTGTTGTTCTTGCATATTATAATATTATGATGAACTTTATGATTATATAATCACAATGAGTATGATTATATCAGTATTCAAGAATCAAATACAAATTTCACGTTTTCCTCAAATCTTCAAATCTTCTTCTCCAACACCCACAAAATGCTAAACATTGAAAATATGACGTTGGACGTCAGGTTGGGTTGATGCTTGGTGCTTTGATGTTTCATAATGACTTTTCCTCATCAAATATTCATAATTCATCAGTCATAATGTATCCACTACTTTTTAATTTTTATAGCAAAGGACAAACGGTTTATCAGTATTTAGTATTTAGGATGTGGAGAGTTTTTTAATTTTAATATGAGCTCCATTATACCTTATACCTTTTGACATCAGACATAAGACATAAGACATAAGACACAACAAGTGAATGTAAAGTGTAAAGTACAAAATACAAAACATGACGAGCTCAACTTTACAAACTTTTCCTGACATGCACGTCTCGCCGTGTGAAAACATGAAAAATTTTAGTACTCACAACTCAAGACTCAAGAAAGCATATACCATGTACCCTTCAGAATTGAAGATTTTACAACATGAATCTTAAATTTTTTTAGGAGGGGAAGGTAGTGGTGAAAAACAAACAGAAAATCATTGGGTATGGATTTTTTTTTTGAATGAAAGTCCATCGTTCATCGTTAATCACTGATGAGAGAGGGAGAGAGAAATAGAGAGTGTCGGAGAGTTCAACAGGATTTGTGTAGTAGGAATTAAATATTAAGTAAGGTCTGTGGATTGTGGATTTTGATACAAAGTAAGTCTATAAAATATGAGCACATAAGATGAAATTCACACAGAGAACCACGACTTATAAATATCGGTACAGGATAATGAATGTAATTAATAGCTACGTACAAGGAATGAGTGAAGTGGTAAGTGGACAGTACCCTGTTCCCTGTTCACTTGTACTGTGTGTATTGTGTAGTGTGTATATTTACGATAGGATGACTTGTAGATTTAAAATGTAATCTGTATGAGAAGGCAATAAACCTATAATTTACAGCTAAAACTACATCACCAGCCACGAAAAAGAAAAATAGAGAAAGAATTAGAAAATACCAGCATGTGAACTTGAGCCAAAAACAAGAAGATCGAGAGAGAGACGGAGAGAGAGAGAGAGAAAAGGGAAAAAATATTCATCTCAAATCTCAAAAGTTCACAGCCAAAAACAAAATTGTTCATGAAGCTTTATCACAATATTTCTTAACGATAATAGTACAAGTCTGGCTGTACTCTGGTCGTCTCATCTCGTTTCGTCTCTCGTCATTTCTATCCTCTTTCCTCTATCACCCATTGTTCATGGTTCATTGAGCAAAATGAGAAATGTGTATTATGAAATTGATTATGCATCACCACCACTATTAGCTTTGGTGTACTCTGACTTTTATCTAGCTCTAGCAGACATTTTCCTAATACAAAATGAGCTAAAACGTCAATCCTGCTCAATTTAAAAAAAATGAGCATGTTCAACAAGACACGTTGTAACTTGTAACTAAAGTCTATATATATAAATGACTCTATAAACTCTAGATTTTAGATTCTAGATGCTAGATTCTAGATTGTTGAAGCTCACATCAACAGTTTCATGCTTTATAAAATATGTGTACATCATATTCTGTTCAAAGAGACTTTTGAGGTTTGCTTGAGCAAAAAATTGAGTCTTGTGTCTTGAACGACGAGCATAATAGAATACAGAATACAGAATGCTGCTGGATGATGGTCAAATTAAAACTGTGCATGAAATTAAAAGTGGCTTGGAATACGAAAATGGGTGTAGTCCGAGTGTCAGGTATGGAGCATTGAGCATTAGGTAGAGAGTTAAGTTTTAATATAATTTTTTTTCAGTAGGTACACATTTTGTACTAAATATTCTAACGATGTGATAACTTTAGTTATACTTTATAGGGTTCTTGAAATTCTCGAACAAATGAATGGATAGGACAAATATTTAAGTTTGTAGTGTATATTATACTGCTATTCATTTTAATAGTTAATACCTACGATATCTTTCACAATTCACAATATTATGTGCAACTATATTTTCTTCATCTTTTCCCTTTTCTATTCTAAGTTACAGTAGAATAATTATTATTGTTGAACACTGCACACACGTATAGGTATTGCATTTTACTTGCTTTACCAGTATCAGTATCAGTATTATGAAAGTGGAATTCTAAACTCAACTTTTCAACATTTTGTAGCAGTTTGTAGCAGAAGCTGTACACAAAGAAATTAGAAATTAGAATTCATGGAGCATTCTCTGTTGGGACTTGGCAATGTGTACAGATAGTATGTATATATCTAGAACCTAGAATCTACAGACTACATCAGTGTACAGTGTACATATATATTCTAGTGCCAGTATATTATCTAAAACTGCAAATAATAGACAAGTTTCCAGACGAATGAACTAAAGAACAGCGTCAAAGAAGAGAGATATTGACCGTCATCAATACTTATTGTTCACCTATCTCCATCCACGATCTACAATCTGTAACGTGGATACATGTATAAATATATTATACATTATACCATGTACTTAAAATGTAATATGTAAAACAAAGAGTAGATTGAATACTATAGATATTAGATATATTTTGAGCCCGCAGTCTGATCTGAGATTTGAGACACTTTTCTTGCGAACCATTGACCAAATTTAATGATGAGGCTTTATTCTTTCTCTCTTTCTCTGCCTCTTCTACTTTAGCTTTCATTATCGCTGGTCAATAGTCAATAGTCAATAAATGAAGAATGGAGACTCAAAACGAGTTGGTAATTGTTAATGGCCTCTTATAAAAAGATCAATCTTCTCTCATTGATGCTAGATTCTAGTACTCACATAGTATAAGAACATGTATAATAATAATAATAATGAATATTGAATATTTTGTATGGCCTGGACCAAGACAATGGGCTACTGCTCACTTTTGTTGTCCGAATGAAAACTATAGACAACTTATTATTTCTCAGTGCGTCGGTCCACTATCTACACAAGCATCTCGTAAAAACATAAAACACAAAACTACTGCATATGTCTAGATTCTAGATGTAAGATGTAAAAGATAAAGATCAGCAAGGTGTATACATACATTTTGCCTTTTGTCTAGTTAGTAGCTAGAAGCTAGATACTATAGATACACAGGACGTCTTTCTTGGACTTCTTACTGTGTGTAAAAAAGATCTCAAGTGAAATGAAATGAAAGGGAAACTGGAAAACTTGAAACTGGTTACGGAAGGCAATGGATAATGGGTAATTGAAAAGCACTAGATGTTTGCCGATTATTGTATTGTGTATTGGCAATCCGCAAATGGCAAACATATACATAATAAATAATAAATAGCACAACATGGTCAACAGTGAAAGAACACACGACTATTGACTATTGTAAGATGAAATGAAGTAATTTATGTTTCAACTTTTAAATCAGAAGACCGTTCGGCTTTCGACTTTCGACTTTTGACTCGAGAATGAAAGAATGTTAGGAAAACTTAATTGGATTTCGATTTATGATGCTTATAATTGTAAAACTTGTGCATATTTTAAAAGGTTAAGCCCGTATGTTTTTTTTATAACTATTTCGACTACTGACCACTGACTCATCGGACTAGGCTAAAAACGTACATTTTTTATTTCTTTCAAGCTTTTTCAACTATTTATTCATTGTTCATTGCTCATCAGTAACCAGTAACTCTAAATTCAAACTTGATGGTAATTTTACATGTTTAATAGGTCCAATTAATTAAAGAGGGTCGTGATCTTTTAGCTCATGCTTTGTAGACAGTCGGGCAGTAATTGAGAATTGAGAACGAGGGATAGAGTTCTCCTGGAGTTTAATTTCCCTTTTCCTTCACAAAGATGTACTCTCTCCACTCTACACTCTAATCTTGAATAGTCTCTTAATGATTTATGGTAATGGTGAAAAATTATATAAAAGTGACATTACAACATGTTTACTGCTATTCGTCTAATATTTATCTGTGTACACTGCACAGTGGTAGATTGAAGATAGATAGACAGACAGATGGATAGATAGATTTGCTCGTTACTCACTCGAATTGAACATGAACGTGCTCTGGAATATCTAAAGGTAATTATCAGCAGCAATGGATTTGATACTTGATGTAGGTATTAGTTATTAGTTATTAGATATACGCGTCAAATTCAGCTTGGAGGAATACATGTTTGTACATTGTACATTGTACATGGTACGTTGTACATGTGTGTAGTATTAATCTATTCACTCACTGGTTTTGTGTTTTGTGTTAATTAAAATTTGTATTGCGAACTGCAAATTGCACACACACATCCCAAACCCCAAGTCCCAACTTGTTGTTGTTTGGATGTATCTTTTTAATCCTAAATACTTCATGAGCTTCTGGCTCTTGAACTTGACTTGGAACTTGTATGGAGTATGGAGTTTGGAGGATGGAGAATCGCAGTATGTGTACATTTTAATGATTTCATGCATAATACAGTCAACAATGTCTGTACATTGTACATTGTAAATTGTAAATTGTAAAATATGTGTATGCGTGAATGTGGTGATTTTTCATCTATCTGCAAGTGAACATGGGTAAAATATTGTATCTGTGTAAAAGAATGACCATGACATGTGACTCAAGACTCAAGACTCAAAGGTTTTCGTCCGACCAGGTAATATTAACGACTATAAACTATAAAAATGGCTCATCACCCTCAAGAGTGAGCAACTTTGCTGGTTGCTGGTTGCTCGGCTTTACTTGTGGTTCGGATTCCTCTTTCGTTCATTTTGAACCAACACCCACCTTTAATTTATGCACAACAATAATAACTATATATTCCAACTTTGAACTAATACATTTAGTATTTTATTACATACTTCATTTCATCCGTAGGAGCATGAGTATCAGTATCAGTATCAGCATGTTGCTCAGTTTAAATGAGCTAATACGAAATACGAGTACGAATACATAATACATATAATACATAGCTCAGTCACCATTTGAATTCCATACTCCATACTTCATACACAATATAAAACATAATTGATAATAGGAGCACATGAGGAAAAACCATATGAAATTTGCATGCATTCAGTCAGCTACAAAAAAAATAGTCCAAAGTTTTACGAGTATTATTACATATTATATTATCATCATCATCATTATCATTAGACATGTATTATGTTTAAGACAAAATGTACAGACACTGATATATATTTATGTGCTCTGTTTCTATTTTTTTTTCCTTCTACGTTTTTTTTTCTCTTGCTCATCAGTCAGTTCAATTCAATTCTATTCAATTGCACTCAACACTACACTTGATACTTGATGCTAGATATTAGATACTAGATTAAAACCACATCATTAACTCTTGTACGTTGAACGTTGTACGTGGAAACTATTATTGTAGAACTTGGAACATTTTCCACTCATGATTCATTATTCATTAGGTTGGGGAAAACAAAGTTTCAAGTCCTAATCCGATTCATATAATAATCCCAATAAACATGATTCAACTTTATGGGTACTCCTTGTTTTGTTTTCTCGTCGTTGTACAATGTCATTGTAGATTGTACATTATACACAACTCGATCCTCTCCTTATTCTTCTTCTCCTCCTTCCCATTCTTTTGCAAGGAATCCAAAAAGCATAAAACATAAAACATACCGTGATCATGATGGATGAGATAGAAAACTATTTTTATTATTTATTATCGTGTATTGTGTTTTGTGCATGAAGTATGTTACAAGTTGCAAGTTGC
>JABASP010004417.1:0-10185 GCA_019776565.1 Sminthurinus signatus
AATACGTGCCATGTCTTATGCATGGCACGTATTCTTTTTTAAAACGAGGGCCACGATATTTTCTAAACTACAAGGTACATGGTGCATGGTGCACGTTATATCGTTCTGAAAGCTGAAATGTCACATGTCACATGTGAAGTTAAAACTTTTATACATGAGAAAATAAACGAAGAGGAGTGACGACAAGAGGAACAAGTTCATTAAGAAGTACAACTACTCCTCCAACTTCCAACTTCCAAAGTGATCACTTTATTGAACATTTTACTTTAGCTGTTGAATATTTACTACTCTAACTCCTGACTACTGACTACTGAATACACAACAAGAATTTTTTTGCAATTGATGGGAATTTGGCATTTGGCATTATACAAGATATGTGTATTACTCATTTGCAAAATAAAAACTACAAACTACACAAAAGAATGAACAAGAGTTATATACATAAGTATAAGCTTATATAGCACACAGAGTGAGCAACTCTATTTCCTATTTTTCTCTCCCTTTCAAAAATATCTATTTGCAACAAGTAAATGAGCGTATGAGCAAAAGAAATGCCAGAATCAATGTGTGTGAATGTTACAGTTTGAAATTCGGGTTAATGATTAGCCTATAGCCTATATATTATGCAAAAATAATATAATACCTATTACATGCAAAATTCAGCACACAGCACACAGCATACAGTATGGTTGAAAGAAAACGAAACATTGTACACAGTACACAGTCATATGTAAGGTACTGAATACTGAAGTCTGAATACAAAACGGAAAAGAATTGTACACATAATGTTTTCAGTTTCTCCGTATTCCGTATCTTCTACACATACCATGTGTACCATGTACAATGCAGTGTACATTTCCCATCTGGAGGATGACGAAAAGACAAAGACCAAGAACCGCGGAGCGGAATGAGGAACGAATGAAGAATTGCCTGTTTTTTTTCTATTGTTGTTGTTACAAGCGTTTTACGTGTTATTATTTACTGTACAAAGTACAAACCCTGAAAACTCAATTAACGGGAATGAACGAAAACAGTTTCTTCATGCCTTTTAGCTATTAGTAAACATTTACATATCTTCATGTCCATGATGAAAAATGAGAAAAGTGGAATAATATAGACTGTGAGTATCAGCATCATAGAAAATGTTTTGACAAGTACTGATAAATTAACAAATTCATTTTGCTTTTTGTTATGCATGAAATTTTAACTATCCTCATTTCGGCTCCCATTCCTTCAAAATCACCTTTATAGTTTTGTAGTTTGTAGTAACAACAACCATTCTTATTAATTATTCAATGTTTTTTTTGAAAGGTGCAGTGTGTAATGAAAAAAGTTGATCAGTGAATGTCTTTATTCTTTATATTTAGCTGGTCCGTTTTATATTTTATGACTGGAGACTAGAGACGAAATGGACAGGAATCAAAAAAGTCTAAATTTTCAATGTCTTCACATTTCCAGTATCTCCGAAATTCCTCTTTGTTTGTTGAACATGGAATAACGTTTGAACTTTGTAATGTCAAAGGGAGAGAAGAGGCTTTGAAGCTTTCAGAAGATCCAGTTGCCATCTATACAAATTGTAAGAATCTTTGAAGGGTTCATACTAGACGTACATGTACAAAAAGAGGGGATCAAAACATGATTGAAATCCGGAATATTGAACAAGAGAGGTTTTTTTCCAAGAGCGCAGTGTATGAGCCGTCCTGAAACTTAGAAACCTTAGAAGTTACAATTATGTTTATGTATACGTATACTTGAAACATTATGCACTTGTTCCTTGTGCCTTACATATGTATTATGTATTATCTATATGCACTATACATTGCAGGTATATTATTATTTCTCCCTTCAAATTTCTCTTTGAGTTTTCAAATTTGAACTATATAAGTAGAATGTAAGTAGAAACTTTACACTGTAGCCTGTAGCCCTATGTCTTATTTATCTGTCTTGTTTTACATGTGCATATTGTGTGTATATATTGTATATATGTAATATTTGTAATATGGGATATGTATAAAGTATAAAGGTTTCTCTCTGTGTATATTGTATACCTCCTTAGACAGTATTTGACTCCTCCATTATCCCATTTGTTCTCTCTTTCTGTCTATTTCTCACTCTGTATGTATTATGTATATTGTGTACTGTATTTTGTGAGTGTGTAGTGTGTATTATTACTTGGACGGTAGGAAAAATAGATGTGTGTGTGTATGTGTGTGTATATTTTTAACAAAAATAAATAAAGTTTAAAGTTTAAGATGGTTGTTAGCCAAAGTACGTGTGTGATTAATTGGATAAATCGTATAGTGTGCATAATTTATTATTTATAGTGTAACTGGAGATTGAGATTTTTTTATACTAATATAAATACACGGAAGCAATAAAATAATAATACGAGTAATAATGAGCAGAATGATAAGACCAATTAATCAAGTGAAAAAAAAATCAAACAAGATGAAGAAGAAAACTTTAGATAATTAATTCACAAGTAATCAAAGTTTAATTAGAAAGTATAAATAAAATAGTGAAAAGTAAAAGAGAGAAGTGAGAGAAAAGAAAATACCAAAATACAAAATACAGTGTGAGATTGAAAATTTAATACACAAGAGACTTTTTATTGAATACTTATTGAATCTGCCAAAGTTTATTTTCCAATTTCGGTTTCGGTTTTCTATTGCTGTCTTACCAAAAAATAAATAAAATAAAAACCCTCATCGTCAAAACTGATGGAGGAGACCAAAATTATTTATCATATTGATGATGAGGAGACACCTTATTTGGTTAAAATACCCGTTCCCCCTGACCGTGTCACTCTCCTCGACTTCAAAAATGTTCTTAATAGACCCAACTATAAATTCTTTTTCAAATCCATGGATGACGACTTTGGGTACATAGAATAAAAACTTATATATTTATGTATTGATAACCAATTTGTCGGTGTGTATTTAGAATTTAGAATATACTGATGACAGGTTTTGATTTTTGATCCTGTAAGTGTAATCCGTATGTAATTTGTAAATGTAAATGTGTTTGCATTTATTTATTTTAGGGTTGTCAAAGAAGAAATTGTAGACGACGATGCTCATTTACCTTGTTTCAATGGTCGAGTTGTTTCATGGGTAAAAAAAAAACAATGTCAATTCTGGTTATAAAAATAATAACGTCAAAGTATATACATATACATTATACATGCTACGTACATTAATGAAAAACATAAGATTTTTCATGACCATAATGAATTTATAATTTTATCCAACAATAAAATTTCAGCTCGTGTCCAGTGAAGGAAGTAATGTGAGTGATAACAATTCACAATGCGGCGTCAATTCAGAGAGTCATCATGGTTTGGAGAAAATTGGGAGGCCTTTGTAAGTATAATACACAACGTGCATTCTTATCTCATAGAATACTTTCAAATGCATAGAGTACGTCGTAAAGCCTTTTAATTTTAACTAACAACTAACCCTAATTTATTTCTTTACATTTACTTTTTAGACCTCGAGGACTGAGAGCATTAAGTAAACCTGAAGATACGGAAACAGAGTCTGTCATGAGTTCAAGAAGAGGTAAGTATATCTATATTCTATACATGTTTTTCATGGATAAAATAGAAAAATACAGAAAAAGTGTAATTACTATATATGTTTATAATAATAATTGTCTAAAAGGACTGACAGTTTTAAATTCAAAATTTAATATTATGTAATATTGTATGTTTTGAAAATACAGATCCGTTTTTTGAAGGATACTCAAAACATGGGAAAGATCCTTTTAATCGTCACACAGGAGAGAAATATAGTCGTTTCAATAATCGAGCGTATGACTCTTCCCTCTTGTCATCGGATCTGGACACAACGACATTTCTTGAGTCAGAGGATGATGCTTCCTCCCGAATCACAGCTACCACGGATCATAGTAGTGTCTCTCGGGTCATTCGTCACAATAATATGCGCAGACAAAGACGGAGGAAACATAAACCAGTTGCCATGTCACGAACTTCTAGTTATAGTTCCATCACAGACTCTTCCATGTCTCTGAATGTCATCACAGTCTCTCTAAATATGAGTATGGATGATAATGGTCCCAATTTCCTGGGCATTTCCATCGTCGGCGAAAGTAATAAAGGTGGGGATGGTGGAATTTATGTAGGATCAATCATGAAGGGTGGAGCAGTGGCAAAGGATGGGAGAATTCAACCGGGTGACATGATCCTACAAGTGAATGACATTAATTTTGAAAATATGACTAATGATGAGGCTGTCAGAGTACTAAGGGAAGTTGTGCAAAAACCTGGACCAATTAAACTTGTAGTAGCCAAATGTTGGGACCCTAATCCAAAAGGATATTTTACTATTCCTCGGACGGAACCCGTCAGACCAATTGATCCAGGAGCATGGGTAGCTCATACTACAGCAGCTATTGGATCTGGAACGAGTGAGTATCCTCCTAGAGCACCAAGTGTTACAACTCTTAGTTCTGGATCCATCACGAGTTCCATCCCGGAGACTGAACGTAAAAAGACAAAAATCTTTTTTTTTTAGAAAAATGCCATTTATTAATTTATGGTCGTATTATTTTTCTTGTACCAAAAGAAAATCATATTTTATCAAATGAATTTAAATCCACTAAAGATTTTTCTGTACTATATAATAATATTATAGGAACGGTGGAAGAGAATAGTCCGCGATTGACCACCATGACACCAATGAGACTCGTCATACTGGAAATGCAAAAACCAGATTCTGGGCTTGAAATTCGAGATAGAAATTGGCTCAAAATCATTGTACCCAATGCTTTTATAGGTAAAATAAATAATATAAAATATAATGAATTAAATAATGCAGATGTTTTACATGTACTTTATTAGTTTCTTTTACTTTAAGAGTAATTTAAAATACAAAAAAAAACAACAATGAAATTTCTGTAATAATTTACAATCTTTCCTTTGTTTACAAAAAAATAAATAATAGGAGCAGACATTGTAGACTGGTTATTAGCACATGTGGAAGGATTTGCAGATCGTAGAGAAGCCAAAAAATACGCATCAAATTTACTCAAGTCCAGTTTGATACGTCACACTGTAAACAAGTTGACATTCTCAGAGCAATGCTATTACGTTTTTGACAATAATGCAATGAATCAGAGCAATGGTCCAATTCCTCAAATGTCAAACTTGAGTCTATCAGACTGTCCACAACTGCCATTGTACGCTCCGTGCTATGATATTTACAGCTATCCTACCAATAATCAACTAAGTGAATCGAATAGTTCAGGTCGTTCTGTTCAACTACTTGTACATGATCGAGAGGAGGACAGACGGTCGAGATCCGGAAATGACGAAGTTTTTGTTGATGTAATGTAACGAATAGAAAAGTAAACAAATAATTTTTCTCCAATAAGTTTGAATTTCAATATTTCGAACACACATACATATATAAATGTATTATGTAATGTACTTGAATTTTTACTACAATTTACAATACATCAACCATCAACAATGATTATTATTATACTATATAACCTATATACCCTATACATTATCATGATGTTACATTATGTTACCTACTATATATAGAAATTATATATGATATATTACATAATAAGTATAACAAAAAAACGAATATGATTATACATGTAAGATTATTTTATGTCTACAATCTATATATAAGTAAATAACAATATTTTATGGAGCTTCTTTTTTTTTCTCTGTGTGAACTGTGTGACTCTTGTGGTTGAACTTTTTTCAATACTTAAAATACGAAAATAATCTTAATAAAAAAATGAACGTCGACAATTGTGTTTTAACTATATACGTTTTAAAGAAAATGTGTGACAAATACCTGTACATCTTCTGTGTGTTACTATTCATTTTGCCCTTTTACTACAGCATAGACATATCTACGATTTTTCCCTTGTACATAAAACTTTCTTTTTTACTTTTTTCTCATACATGTGGGTGAAAGTCTGCAGACTGTTTTTCATTATAAGCACTTTTCTAAAATATATGTAGCATATCTTTCACTCGGATTTTACATGATGCATTTTTAAGACAAGCTTTCACTTTTACCTTTCACATGATGTATTATGGATATAAAATGTGTGTGTGGTCCTTTTGGGTGAATAATTTATTTTTCATCCATAAATATTCTGAATTCCCGATTTTGCTTGTGTGTAGGTAAAGAAAATAGTTACATTTAATGGCTAATGAGAGGATATAAACATTTAATGGCAGCTTGTTAAATTTATTTCATATATATATTATAATAGAATGCAGAACTTGTATGTTTTAATGACAAAGAGCACTGATGAATTTTATAAAAAACAAGAGATGTGTATTTTCACTGAAAAAAAGATGAGCTCTCGTTTCCTGCTACTATGTATACTTGGACATTGTGTGTTGTGTGCACCATTTGAATTTATTGGACCCGAGACCTGAATTGGATTGTAAATGTGGTTTCATCATTATCAAATTAATACAAATTGTTATATTAATCAATCACATATTTTAATTTGTGATATACATCAATACATTAAAATTGACACACAAAATATAGAAATTTTTGTTCATACAACCTTTAAATAATATTGTGTATATAATATATATTTCAAGTTAAAAATTATGTAGTGCATGTGATTTTGTGATTCATCCCATTTTTACGTCATAGAAAATTATAAAGTAATATTTTAATTGTTTTTGTACATTTCCATTCATTAAATACCTGAAAATATCATTTCAACTAGGTAACAACATTCTTTAACTATGAAAAATACATGTTTTCTTTCTTTGTTGTTTCTTACAGGACGTGTGGTTTACATCTTTAATCTTTAACTTCTAACTTCTACTCACTACTCACCTTAGCGGACAAAATAAATCCGGAATTATATTTACAGAATAAAAATATACATAAGAGACAACGTGAAAGCTTTAAGTTATACATAAACATTATACATACAAATTAAATAAGTTGAACGGCTCTACAATATAAATTATATAATATATATTTCAAAATCTTGAGAAGAACTGTAATATAATAATTGTTATTTATTTGACAGTTTGTAGTGTGTGATATTATACAGACATTGTTATCGCTCACAAAAGTTTAAAAAAAAGAAGATATTTACTATGTGTTAACGTATCTCCTTAATCTTTGATAGATATATATAGTTAAAGAAAAATAATCAAAATGCATAGTTTAAGTTCCAGAGCTGTAGCCTCATCTAAACTACTAAAACCTACCCATGCTATTATCTTAACATCAAATCATCATCGGACTTTTATTGTAGGAGCTGTCCGGTCAATCCTAAAATTACGTTATTTAGTTTTGGGGGGAGGTATAGCTGGAACTATTTCATTGAATAACACTTTTAACTCTTGGAAAGAATCAATCCCAGATTTGGAATGGCTGGAAAAATTAATGCCATCAGAAGAAACAAAAACCAATTTATTAGGAACTTTATCCAACGTTAAAGGGAAAATTCAAGAATTTGAGATTGATCCAAAATTAGTTAAAGCTGGTGAAGAACAACTTACATATTGGAGAAAATGGTTTAGTGATAAATTAGATAGTGTTGATATAATGAGTGATAATACTGGGCCTAGTCCTATTGATAGTATTGTAATTAATCGTTTGTATGCAAGTAATGAAGAAAAAACTCCTCCAGGAAGAAGGGGATCAAGTGGTTTATATGGAATGGACAGAGATCGGGAAAGAGAAAGGATGGAATCATTACAAGATGAAATAATCAAAATTCAATTAAAATATCAAAAAGAACTAGAAAAATTAGAAAAAGAAAATAAAGAGTTGAGAAAACAACTCCTCATTAAATCTCAAAGTTCAAGTAGAGGTAAAATCAAAGAAATGAGAAAGAGCTTGATTGATATGTATAGTGAAGTATTGGACGAACTTACTGGATTTGATGTAAATTACAAGTCATCTGACCATCTACCCCGGGTCGTAGTAGTTGGAGATCAAAGTTCAGGAAAAACTAGTGTTCTTGAAATGATTGCACAAGCTCGTATTTTTCCAAGAGGTAAACTTTACTCACATATTGAGAACTTTTTTTTATTCTCAAGAATTACAATCTATTCAATAAATTATTTCACACAAAAAAATATGTTTTTTAAAATTAAAAAGTATATATGTTTTATTTGTCAACTTTTAAGGAAGTGGAGAAATGATGACTAGAGCACCAGTCAAGGTTACATTGAGTGAAGGACCATATCATGTTGCCATGTTCAAGGATTCTACAAGAGAATTTGATTTAGGAAAAGAGTCCGATGTTATTGATTTAAGAAGAGAAGTGGAAGTAAGAATGAGAGCAAGTGTCCGAAAAGGTAAAACTGTTAGTAGTGATGTTATCAGTATGACAGTCAAGGGTCCAGGATTGAGTCGTATGGTTCTAGTTGATTTACCTGGAGTTATTTCCGTAAGTACTGTAGCAATGTAATATTATAAGAAAGAAAGAAATGTTTTTCAATTATATCCATAATATTATAAGAAAGTCAAATTTTTGAAATGTATTATTTATTTTTTTTGAATATTATATAGACTCAAACATTAGAAATGGCAGAAGATACCAAGGATGCAATTATTAAAATGTCCATGGACTACATGTCAAATCCAAACAGTATCATTCTTTGTATACAAGATGGATCAGTTGATGCAGAACGATCAAATGTTACTGGTTAGTTTTTTTTACATTTTTTGTTCGTATTTTGGCAATGTATGTAATGTAATGACTTTTCTTCTATCATCTGAGGTTTCATACGTAATACGTATATTATGTAGATGTATAATTTTTAACGTGCTCTTGTTTTTTTCACTATGTATAGATTTGGTTTCTCAAATGGATCCATCTGGAAAACGAACAATTTTTGTTTTAACTAAAGTTGATCTTGCAGAACAAAACCTTACAAATCCTCAGAGAGTAAGTTTGGCTATACAATATACTACAATAAACAATAAAATTATGTACTTATTTATTTATGTTTCAGTATTATTTTTTTATTACTATAAAACTATCTCAATTGTCTCATGTCTACAAATAATGGATTTGGTTCTTGTCCTTTACAATTCTTTTTATGTACAGATTCAACAAATTCTATCTGGTAAATTATTTCCAATGAAAGCCTTAGGATATTTTGCAGTAGTCACGGGTCGAGGGAATAATACTGATAGTATTCACGACATTAAGGCTTATGAAGAACAATTTTTTCAAAAATCTAAATTATTCCGAACAGCAGGAATGGGTACTTCAACACAATATACAACAAAAAATTTGAGTTTTGCTGTAAGTGAATGTTTTTGGAAGATGGTACGTGAAACAGTGGAACAACAAGCAGATGCTTTCAAGGCTATGCGATTTAATTTAGAAACAGAATGGAAAAATAATTATCCTAGAATAAGAGAATTAGATAGAGATGAACTTTATGAAAAATGTCGAGGAGAAATTCTTGATCAAGTTGTTAATTTAAGTCTTGTGAGTGCTAAAGAATGGGAAGATAGTTTAGAATCAAAATTATATGAAGCAATGAACAACCATATATTTGAAAACATTTTTATTCCTGCTTGTTTGACTGGTGGAAAAAATACATTTAATACAGCTGTAGACATTCGACTTAAACAATGGGCTGAAGAAAGTTTAGCAGAAAAATGTGTTCAAATTGGATGGACTGTTTTAAGAGAAAAGTTCCTTGGATTCCTTGAAAAAGAAAAAAATAGTAAAGCTCATGATCCACTTTTTGATCATTTAAAATCTGCTGTAGTTGAAGAAGCAGTTCGACGACATTCTTGGGAAGGAAAAGCTAATGAAGTTTTACGTGTTATTCAACTTAATACACTTGAAGATCGTGCTGTAAATGATAAAGTACAGTGGGATCGAGCTGTTAAATTTATGGAAGAATTTTTACAAGAGAAATTGAAGGTAAATATATGAGTCTTTTCTTTTATAAAATTTTTAAATAACTTTTTGTGTCTTCTAGTAACATTGTTGATTGTGATAATATATTTTTGTAATAATTATTATTACTTCACAAAATATAAGTAATAGTATACACACTGTGTATTCACACTGTGTATATGTAGATGAATCCAGAAAAAATGTCAAGTTGTCGTGTTGCGCAGCATAATGTTGTAGAATGTGCCATAGCGATGCGCAGCGCATTCCTTACCATTATGTGGCGCCAACACG